>CAXKVY010004338.1:0-13322 GCA_964058915.1 Tetropium fuscum
CATATAGACGAAGAAGAGGCCGAAGAAAGAGACCAAGAACTGTCTGGCCAAGACTCTGAAGAAGAACGCTCACACTATGTGGAAGGTATGTCTAATTTCAAGTGCTGCGAGGCTCCGATGCTGTTTTTGGAAGAATCCGACCCTCTGCCAGGAGGCCAGGCCATCGAGGAGCCTCAGCCAGGTACTTCAGCCATCGAAGAACCTCAGCCAGGATTTTCTAAGAGAAAACGGCTGAAATAATATGTATAATATATATATAATAACAGTGTGATGAAAATAATATTGTTATTTGATAATAAATTAGAGTTTTGCTGATGAAAAGTGGGTTTTTGTGGAGATAGATAAAAGACGCCACTTTTCAACCAGCGATTTAGCCCGAACGGTTTTATTGACCATTTAAATTTAAAGGAAATTTTATATACTTTCTTCTTGAATAGAGTTTTTTTCTGAAAAATTGATGGTTTTCGAGTTATAAGTAACAGACTGTCAAAACTAAAATATTTTTATTTTTTCTGCATTTTTTGATAGTTGCGTGACGATATTTTGTTAGCAAACCTCAGATTCGGAGTCAGCACCCCAAAAAAACCTAAAGAATGAAGAAAAGCAAAACTACCCTAAAACTTTCCTACCAAAAATATTATTTTACTGCACTATAAATTGTCTAAATACCCTACAAAACCAGCTGCGTAAAATTTTACTTTTCGTAACTGGTTGTGAAAAGTAAGACGCTTCCTAACGTCAAATAGTTGTGGAAATTGTCACTTAAATGTCAAAATTGGAAAAAAATAATTAATTAAACATCAAAATATTCTAGGGTGCTGGGAAATATTTCAAATTTCTAAAACAAAAAATGACGTACCACCCTACTATGTAGTACTAGTTGCCTGCGATGTTATATGATCCGTATGATTAGGAGTTTCGTGTGCGAAAATCTCACTATGTAACAGGGTAAGTCTCTTAAGAGTGACACCTTTGCCGATTTAACTCATTCAAAAAAGGAGTGGACGCGGTTTTTGATGAATTTTTATAATCTCAGCACGGATATTAAAAATCTCGTAAGATACAGGGTGGAAAATAAAATATGATTTTTTTAAATGGAACACCCCGTATATTTTTATACCAAAATAATGTCCTTAATTTTCTGAATAAGAAAATATCTAATTGTTATATAATCACTCCACCTGTTCGTGAGATATTACTAAAAACTTATCACATTACGGGTGTCAATTATAAAACAAAAAACATATCAAGATACCTCTGGAAATAATGCCATTTATTGAGATAATAAATAAATAATATATAGGTGACAATAACAGTAACGAGTAATAACAATAAACAACATAAGCCTAATAAAAACAAATAAAAGTCAATATTAATACAGTAACACAATTTTATTTATTTACACGTAACGTAATTAAATATTTTCCACGTAACCACCACCATTCTGAATACACATTTGGCATCGCTTTATAAAATTGCTCCTCACCCTTTGAAATATATCACCATTTTGGTTTAATTCCTCAATTTTTACACGTATGCATTCTTTTAACTCATATTATTAAAAACCCCAGTTTCGTATATATCTTGTTTTATCGTACCCCAGAGAAAAAATCCATAGGTGTTAAGTCCGGACTTTTAGCGGGCCAATGTATAACACCGTGCCTTCCTATCCAAATAGGATATTTTCTGTTTAAGTATTCGGTGACGTTCCTTGCAGAGTGTGGTGGTGCTTCATCCTGCTGCCAAATAAAAGATCTGTTGTCCACTAAATTAATATTATCTAAATAATTTTCAATTGGATGTTGAAGAATATCCACATAAAGTCGTGCATTTAAGGGCCCATTTATAAATACAGGACCTACAATAGCATCCTTGTGGATGCCACACCACACGTTTACAGTTTGGTATCCTTGTTTTTTTATTTCTTTTACAATATGTGGATTTTCCGCTGCCCAGTAATGTGCATTTTTTCTGTTAAAAATTCCCGCAGTAGAAAAACTGCTTTCGTCAGTCCAAAAGACATGACTTAGAAACTCATCATATTCCTCTATTCTATCAAGTATGTCTCTGCAGAAGGTTAACCTGTCTAAATATTGAACGGGTAAAATACTATATGGTTTAAAATTATGGCGATGTAATATTTTTATCACACTTCTTTGTGATATATCCAATTCTATTGCTGCGGCATAGGATGATTTGGATGGATTTTCAGCAAAATATCATAACGCGTTGAGTTCTGTATCTTCTCCTGTTTTTGTTCTTCGCCTTTCACTTTTCTTGTCTCTCAGAGATTCGGTATTCCTTAACTTTGCATAAATGTTTTTAAAACTATTTTTGGAAGGAGGTAGCCTTTCTCGAAATAACATACTCCCTCCGAGCAAGAGACTTATTCTTGTTGCACTGAATATAAATTTCAAGTAACTCTTTTTGCTCTTCCAATGAATATACCATTTTCAAAATAACTTGCTTCTTTACGAACACTACGTATTTTTTACGCTTATATCTAAGAGAGTGAACTACTATCGTAAAATATAAAATATAAAATCATGTTTTATGTTCCACCCTGTATATTTTACGAGATTTTTAATATTTGTTCTCAGATTATAAAAATTCATCAAAAACCGTGTCCACTCCTTTTTTGAATGAGTTCAATCGGCAAAGGATAAGTGAGATAAGGGCGGTGTCAATCTTAAGAGACTTACCCGGTACAGTGAAATTATTTTTTTTAAACCATCATTCTCTATTAAATAGGACATTATTGTAGTACCCCAAACAGCCGCAGTACGTGGCATTATTCAATTTTGATGTTTGTTGATCGTTTTAAATGAAACATTTTACACATAAATTCACCAAACGTGTGAATGATGGTTTTAAAAGCACCATACCAAAATAGACGTTTATTAGAAAACTAAAAATATCAAGATGACGTACTGATAAATAATTGTCTTGTTGGCCTTCATATAATGAGACTATGCATGTTAATAAATATAGTGAAATTAAATTTTCTTTGGAACATTCTACTCATCTACACAACACATTATTGTAGTACCGCACACATAGGCAGTACGTTAGTTGATGATGTTTACACAAAGAGGGTCCACTTACTGGTTATATAATTCTTATACTTAATAATTTGTCAAAATTATTGTATATCGGTAAAAAGTGCTATCTTCATATCAATGTAAGAAATAAACATATTCATCAGTCATATTTCCTAAACCTTCTAACTAAGCTGGTATGGCTGACAACTCACTTTAAAGTGAAGGGAATCAGAATCACTTTCGCTGTTTGAACCAAAGAAATTAAAACAATCTTTTTTATCCAACGTAAGAATAATATATATATATATATATATATATATATATATATATATATATATATATATATATATATATATATATATATATATATATATATATATTATAATGAAAATAAAAACTTAATATTTTCCGTAATATGGAATTTTCTTATAATAAATATTGAACGATAATCGTTACTGAATACCTAGTGCATTGTTGATATAAGGTTGATTGCTCTTAAATAACAAATATGAAATTAGGTATACATATATTTGAAATAGTACAAAGTAAGATTACATAGTCAAAGGTTAGACAAAAGTGTCCTGAATTATATATTTATCGTTAATAACGTATAATATTGGCACGACTCGAGAGATCTTGGTACAAATTCACAAATTTGTTGTGAATATTACGGAATCCTGAGGATTTAATGACAGTACTTGTCATACAATGTCAACTTCTATAGCGAGACTACTAGAGATAATAAGAAAACATTATTAAACAAAATAAATCAATATCCAAACAAATAGACATTATATATATATATATATATATATATATATATATATATATATATATATATATATATATATATATATATATATATATATATATATATATATATATATATATATATATATATATTATATATATATATATATATATATATATATATATATATATATATATATATATATATATATATATATATATATATATATATATATATATATATATATATATATATATATATATATTTATATATATATATATATATATATATATATATATATATATATATATATATATATATATATATATATATATATATATATATATATATATATACATATATATTTATATATATATATATATATATATATATATATATATATATATATATATATATATATATATATATATATATATATATATATATATATATATATATATATAGATATATATAAATATATATATATATATATATATAAATATATATATATATATATATATATATATATATATATATATATATATATATATATATATATATATATATATATATATATATATATATATATATATATATTTTGGAGGGTTTATCTTGGGATAGTAGCAATAAAACGACTGATTAGGTTACTTGACGTTTCGGTCCCTTTCTTGGGCCTTTTTCAAAAGAGTATTTTATTTTGTGACATATTTGACACAGGTAAATATCTATTAAAATTATTATTATTATTATAAATATTTACCTGTGTCAAATATGTCACAAAATAAAATACTCTTTTGAAAAAGGCCCAAGAAAGGGACCGAAACGTCAAGTAACCTAATCAGTCGTTTTATTGCTACTATCCCAAGATAAACCCTCCAAAAAAAATATATAAAGATAGCAAAGAAATTAGAAGATAAATATATATATATATATATATATATATATATATATATATATATATATATATATATATATATATATATATATATATATATATATATATATATATAACGAATATGCGAAACGGCCAATTTCAGCAATTTTACCATCCCTACGATGATAATCAAATGAATCTGACTTTGGAATCGTATTCAGCGACCCAAAAAACCTCCTTGGTGCATTCGAGATGCCAAAAACAAGTACATTGCGAAAAAACATTCCGGGGGTGCAAAATTGGCCAACTATATGGATTTCACCACCCCTATGGTGGTGGTGGTCATATTCGGGTTCAGCGACCCAAAAAACCTCCTAAGTGCACTCGAAATGCCAAAATACTTTTATATTTTAATAATTTGAGGGGTATTTTCAGCCATTTGCCCCCCAAAGGGTGGGATTTGGGTTCCCAAGAGGTTTTAAGGTGTATGAATGATCTTGAGGACCCCCTGAAGCGAAATCCTCAAAAATTTTTCGGTTCGAAGCTACATGTTTTTTTTTTATTATAGCATAAATCCCGGTTCACTGCCTGGATTATTATAGAATTCCGTGTCATCTGAGTTCCTTATCTTAATGCTTTAATGTTCATTTTTTCATTAAGTAGTTTTAACACAACCTGTTGGATATCTTCCTTGTCACTTTCCTTCGGTCTTCCAAACATTCTAATTTTTAAATTTCTGGATAATTGTTTATGTTTGTCTAGGTCTTTCTCAAGCTTGCTATTGTCTCTTTTTAGTACCACCATTTCACTTTTTAAGGTACTAATAGCTTCATTTTGCTTTATAAACAATTCTTCATGCTTGTCATCAATTTTTTTTATGAACGGATTGAACAATTTTTGTTATAAAGGGTGTACCAATAGCAGTGATAGAACTTTAATTTTGAATAAAAACGAACTTTTTAAGTTAGAAAAATAAATTGTGTATTTACTGAAAAGATATTTTTTGCCATATATGTTTTGTACAAAACATCATATAAAGGATGTCCTCTCTTGATGCCCTGCAGCTGCGTATATGATGGGTCCAAAACTAATGACTGCCAACATATCCGGCTGTATTGCTTGAATTTGGCGGGTTATGTTTTCGTTCAGATGCTCGATTGTTGTGGAGTTATTGGCAAACACGAGTGACTTTAAGTGACCCCAAAGAAAGAAGCGCAGGGGCGTCAAGTCAAACGAACGCGGCGGCCAATTGCGTGGGGTATGGCGAGAGATAATGAGATGAGCAAACCACCTCCTCAATAAATTGAACCAATATTGAATCAATAAATTGAAACTTTTTGGAGGTATAGGTAATTGTTTCTCTAGCACTCGTCGAGGATTGTTTTCTTCCCAATAGCGCACATTTTGTTTGTTGGCGTTTGTTTGTTGAAAATACGCCACAGGTCTGACTGATGTTGAAGAAGATTCACCCGCACTGGCTGGTACGGCTGCTATATTTTCTGCAGAACGTGCAGTTCTTCTACGTATCGGTGGCCTTTGGGGATGTAAACTGTAACTTGCTTCGAAGCCTTCAACAATACGACGAATCGTTAATTCATTTGGGCGATTATGCCTACCAAACGATCCGTAGACCGGATCGTCTCTTGATTTTTATTAAATATTTTTGCAATTTGTAATCGTGGCGTTGGTCTTTCCATGATGAAATGGCAAGTCTTACTGAATAAGAAAAATATTGGCACTTGACATTGACATGTCAAACATAGCGGCAATATCCGACAAAAGTTCTATCACTGCTATTGATACACGCTTTATATTCCTCATTATTAAATGAGGTGTTGATTTTTTCCTCTGCGATTTTAGCGATGTCTTCCAGGTCTTTTTAGAAAGAATCATCCTGAGATTATCTCTATTTCTTAATTATGTCACAGTTTCACTAAACTTACTTAATTGTATATATTTGTAGTGATGTTCTTTATTTAATTATGACCTTATATTGCTTTTTGCTTTTTACGTGAAACACGGATTTAATCACAGTTTGAGCACTATGTAGCTACTTTACACAGGAGACAGTTTCACATGCGTGCTACTCGCTTGTCATTAACTGATCGATATATTAGCTTTTAAGTTCTTTGCTATTCATATTTGTTTTGCGAGAAGATATCTTGGATTTGTAGCAATCAATTCATTACATGGAGAAATAAGCAAATAGATGAATAATAAGGAAGACACACTTAGCAGTTGCATATCTGGACATAAAAGGTAAAAGGTAGGTATACGGAAACGAACCCCTTAGAAGTTGTACAAGTTATTTCACCTTCATTGAGGATCTTCAGAGTGATGTACGATTTGTTTTATTGGTCATTTATACTTGAATTTAAGATATTCATATTCATGAGGTATGAATATCTTAAATTCAAGTATAATTGTTTATGAATCCGAACCAAAATAAATACTTTGTTTGAAAAAAAAATCCTAGTTCCATAAGTGGAAACAAGAATATTGAAGTTAAAAGTGAGGTCTATTAAAATATACACTGCTGTTCAAAATTATCGCACCACGTTAATATTTGCTACAATTTGAGGTCTCATAACTTTTTTACTTTTAGTCCAATTTTGATTATTTTTTTAGAATACTGTAGATAAAACGACTAATTTCAACTTGCCAGTCTTTTGTTAACTGAGGACGGTTTAGGTATTATACAGGGCTAACTAAAAGGTTGTTATATAACCCTAATTTTAAAACACTCGGTGGAATAATTTCATAACCAAATTCTTTAAAATTTTTGTTAAGAACCATTTCCTTTCCTACATTTTTGTTTTTCAGTCTTTAGATACGTTGGTTAATTTTTAAGAGCAAAATGAATTTGTCACCAACAGTTTACTGTTAATTTACTCTGCTGTTACAAGTGATATGTAAAACGTAGGCGGCATATGTCAACCAAAAAACAATGATTGGGTGTATGCAATCTCATTTTGACACATTTTTAAAAACAGTACGGTATTGAGGAATATTCAGCAATTTAAAATAATGAATCGTGTGAGACATTTGACAGCATTGGAATGTGTAAGAGCGCAAACTTTGGTTGAAGAGGGTAGAAGTATGCGATATGTCTCTCGAATTCTGGGTGTTAACCATTCGACAATAAGTCGAATGTTAGAACGTCACAGGGCAACTGGTTCTCACTCCAGGAAACATGGGCAGGGTAGAAAAAGGGCGACGAATGTTAGGGATGACCATTTTCTCCACCAAAATGCTTTAAGAAATCGGACAGTAACAAGTTCGCAATTGAGGAGTGAACTTGAGATGGTTAGAAATGTTCAAGTTTCTACTCTTACTGTAAGGAGAAGACTACGGGAGGCAGGTTTGATCAGTAGAAGGCCCATAAAGGCACCAGAACTTACCAGGGCTCAGAAGGTAGCTCGATTACGATTTGCACGAGCACCTGAAAATTGGACTCTCGATGACTGGAGGAAAGTCCTATTCTCCGATGAAACAAGAATAAGCCTAAAATCTTGTGATGGGCGGCAACGTGTGTATAGAAGACAAGGGGAAAGGGAAGCTGCCTTAAATATCGTTCTAAACGAACCCTTTGGTCGTGGCTCCAAAATGTTTTGGGCGGGTATTTCTTTCGATGGTCGTACGGAGTTAGTCCCTATTCATGCAAGGGTAATGAATGCAGAATACTACGTAGAGAACATTCTCCAGGAGCATGTAATGCCCTATGCTCCGTTTATTGGTCCTGATTTCATATTCATGCAAGATAATGCAAGACCACATGTAGCAAGAATTTGTGTTGAGTACTTGAATGAAGTCCATATTGATGTTATGAACTGGCCAGCACGAAGCCCGGATTTAAATCCCATCGAACACCTATGGGACATCATTAAGAGAGCAGTGAGACGACGTCTACCAGCCCCACAGAACCTTCAACAGCTGAAACAGGGTACTCTTCATGAGTGGGATAATATTCCTCAACCCGTCATTCAAAACCTCATTAGAAGTATGCCACGGCGGATTCAGGCTGTAATCCGAGCTAGAGGTGGCAAAACAACCTACTAGGGATCAGCTTACATTTTATTTCTTTGTTTTCCTTTGTTTTCTTGTTAATTAAAAAATGTTTCTTCTCACCCTGAAAGTTTTTTCAATTGATTTCTGTATGGTGCGATCATTTTGAACCAATGTATCTAAAGACATGGACCAAAAAACAAAATGTAGGAAAGGAATGGTTCTTAACAAAAATTTGTATTTTTAAAGAATTTGGTTTGAAATTATTCCACAGAGTGTTTTAAAATTAGGGTTATATAACAACCTTTTAGTTAGCCCTGTATAATACCTAAACCGTCCTCAGTTAACAAAAGACTGGATATGCAAGTTGAAATTAGTCATATTATCTACAGTATTCTAAAAAAATTATCAAAATTGGACTAAAAGTAAAAAAGTTAAGAGACCTCAAATTTTAGCAAATATTAACGTGGTGCGATAATTTTGAACAGCAGTTTATTTCTTTAAAATATTTTTAATATTCCTTATGAAAAGCAATACAAATTAATTATTTTTAGGTAGTCATTGCACCTTTTAAACATCCATATAATCATATATAAAGAAATATAAAATTTCCTCAACTTTATACACTTTTTACAAACTTGGCAACGCCGCATATCTAAGTTAAATGTCTCTAGTGCATCGGCGGCGTTTATACAAGACGAAAGAAGTGTCAGATATGAGAAGAATATGTGATATTGTAGTCCTAATAAGTGTCTGTTTTTATTGTACTCATTTGTTTCTACATGAATATTACGCATGATAAATTGAGTAAATAACTTGATTATGTGCAGGATAATAATTAAAATCAGGTACCTATACATAAACACCAACTTCTTAATTAGTCGGAAATCCCGATCGAATCTCGTTCAAGTTTTATATTCAATTAAATGCGTAACGATGTACAAAGTGCAGAAAGCATCAGATCTTAAAGCAGCAGACTGATTGTAAAGAAGAAAAGTTGTTATTTTTAATTAATGACTCAGATTTAAAATGGTAGGTACCTATAATTTACAAATAATGTTTTATTTACCTACGTTAATACCTTAAACTTAATAATAATTATATAACTATTATATTTTCGTATAGGACGATGGTTATGATGTCTTGATAAGTACCTAAGGAAACGAAGAATGGGCCATAGGTGGAGGTTATAGGCATTAAGATAAAAAAATATAACTAAATCTTGATCATAGTCAAAGCGGGTAAAGAAAGTGTTTCGAAGGGGTAATTAAAATTACATAATATAAAACCATTATGATAAACTCTCATCTCGTGACACTTCGAATCATTTCGAAAGTACGTTCGGCTTTACATTTAGCAATCAATTAACAGAAACGAACTGTTGGAACTATTTCAGATAACTAAAATTAAAACGCGGACACTCCCTTGATCACGAATTCATCAGATATACATCACATGGGATGTTCAGGAAATTGGGTGGAACATTTTCTCACAACATATTGAATTAGTTAGTTGGGTGCGTTATTGTACATCATTTTGCGACTGAAAGCATTAAGATTGCTTAACATGTTTTTGATTAAGTATCTACCTATTTAATTAGAATTAGGGTACTTTTTATTACTATGTTGTAATGGGCTAACCTTTAAGGTTTGTATTTTATTTTGCTCAACAGGTTGTCAGAAACTGTTTATTAATATTGATTTCATGTTTTTCAATTCTGAATTGGAAATATTTAGGTATATTTTTTAACAAAAACTGATAATTAGATGCCTATTTTATCATAAGGCATAAGGATAATCTGGGTTCATGTATTTTTGTTTATATTTTCATTTTTGAAGATTTGATGTTATATTTGGCTATTGATTATGTCATATAGAAAGGATTTTTAATGCAGGAATCGATCAATGGGTTATAAATGAAGCAAAAACCGCGGAGTGCTATTAAATTAGAGGGTGGGAATTGAAGATAGGGGTGGAACCACCCCTTTTGTTTTTTTCAATATATCTCGTAAACAAAGCAAAATTTCGAAATATCTCTTATGAGACTATCGGTAGAGAATTAAATTTCCCATCGGAATAGCATTTTCTGAAATTTTTTCATGCCGAAACAGTCGCAACAAACTTGATTACGAAAATTTCGATTTTTTGATTTTTTTTATTTGTCACTTGTATCTCTTTTTTTAACTTAGATAGGTATAGGTATCGCTTCGGATGAAAAGAAGTAGATTAAATTTCCTTTAAAACGGATGGCTGAACAATTTTTTTTAATGAAAATTGGCTTCTTTTTTTGCATTTCATCCCTCTTGTACGAATATTGTTTTCGTTCGCATTTTAATGAAAAAAAATGTTGTTTTTGTACAACTGCCAAATGTCAAAAGAAACTTGACATTTGTGCATCTCTATTGATGCCTAAACGTTTACTTTTTTCACCGTGAAAAAAAGTCTTTTTTGCACCGTGAGAAAAAGACTTTTTTTTCACTGCCAAAATAATTCACAAAATAAACATGAAATATTACTTTTTGCAGAATTTAATTTTAACAGAGTCAATTATTAATTGATTATTCATCATAAAACAATTTCATTTATTGGAATGATAATTGATAGTAAAGTTTGAACAATTACTTCCAACATAAAATCCCGAAGATGTTCCATGTTGCTGCTGATCAGAAACGATAGATATTTCGTGAAGAGTAGATTCCAAAATTTTATCAGATATTTTAATTTGTTTTGAAGAAAATGGACAATTCAATATTTTGTTAGAAATCTCAATTTTGTTATTCAAACTATCTTCTATATATGCTTCTGCTACGGAGACAGATTTCCAGCCACCGTGACGTTTTATGGATGTAATGTTGCCCCCTGCATTGGCCAGAAGAGTTACAGAGCTTCTCCTGAAACAGTGACCTGTGTAGCTCTTATAAATGTCTTTTCCAAGCCATTTTGCAATCAAGCTGGGAATTTCTCCTATTTTATTTATCCCCACATGTTGGTTAATACATTTTCCTCTCGAATATTTCAAAAATAATCTGTTAATTTTTTGATGAGGCGGCCGTAGTGCTCTATACTTGCGGGATATCTCAATATAATCAGATATATAATATATATATATATATATATATATATATATATATATATATATATATATATATATATATATATATATATATATATATATATATATATACAGGGTGAGTCAGTTTTTTGTAGACAAACTTTAACAGGGGATAGAACGCACGTTTTTAAAAAGAAAAGTGCCTATAAATATATGGCCGATCTAGCTTCCTAAGGAAGATACAAGGTGTTAAAGTTTCATTTTTTTTTACATTAATGTGTAATATTTTCTGAACGGAATGATATATTCACTAAATATTTTACACATATCTTAACCTGCATAGGATCAACATGTTGTATTGTTCCTGTCGAAAATACTATAGTGGATGTTACTTTTTTCGGGTACTTCGACTATTCTGCATAATAGAACTTTTTTTTCGTACGCCACTGACATTATCTGATACATATTTCTAAAATAACGGCCCCTTAGTAACAATTTTGATCTCTTGTAATTTTGCTCTAACTACGACAGTTTTAGAGATATTGGCCGTTGTTTCTCTGACAGTGTAATGTCGTTATTATATTTTTTTTTCTCGAATTTTCTTTATGACTTATAAACGAACGCTTAGATTTTTTCATGTTTGGGGGATAATGCCTATTAATTAAGGCGCATAAAACAAGCGATAAGAATGTTCAAAAACTTGCACAGTGGCGGGGTGGAAGGGGTGCTCCATCCCTTTCGTAAACAGAACATCTACGCCAAAGACTATTTAAAAAAAACTGTTATTTTCATTATCTACATACAGTTTAACAAAAATAATGTCCCTTCTTCTGTTTCGAAATTCCTGTGCGGTTCCTAGTTATTTTGATTTTTAGTGTTTGATGTGGTACTAAATTAAGTAATTTATTTATTAGCAATAATAATTATCGGCTAAATATTTAATTCTTTCAACGAAACCTACCTAAATATGGTTTGTTAAGGATTCTAAAAAGCCGAAATCTCTTAATCTTTATCTTTTTCCAATGTAGTCAAAATAAATATTTGTTATATCAAGCCTTACTCAAATACAATACTTTTATATGTTGAAATCTGTTAAATTACAAATGTACTTACAATACAATAGATTATTGTGCAGTTGCCAAAAGTCTTAAAAATTTCCTTTAAGTTTTATTAAACTTGTGCATGTACCAATTTCTGTTTCAATTTTTGTTGTTGTTTGCTAAATAATTTCCATTTAAAACTAGCGTATTTGTAACTGTACGTAATAATTGCAACAAAATATTATACTCCTTGGAAAACAAGTAAGCATTATGTCATATTTTGAAACGACAGTTTGACGTATTACAAGTTTATCTACAAACAATTTTGCTTCATCTTGAATATTTTCACTGTTATTAATTATTATTTTTAAGATTAAAAAGTTATTTTATGTGATTTGCCAGATTTTAATTAGTGTAACATGCCGTTTACATTTACAAATAGCGAACAAGCCGACATTCATTTTATTTATGGGTTCGCAAATGGGAATTCAAGATACGCAGCTAGGGAGTATCGAAGAAGATTTCAAAATAGACGACAACCTCATCATTCCGTTTTTGTG
>CAXKVY010004339.1:0-10526 GCA_964058915.1 Tetropium fuscum
AAGCTGGTATGGCTGACAACTCACTTTAAAGTGAAGGGAATCAGAATCACTTTCGCTGTTTGAACCAAAGAAATTAAAACAATCTTTTTTATCCAACGTAAGAATAATATATATATATATATATATATATATATATATATATATATATATATATATATATATATATATATATATATATATATATATATATATTATAATGAAAATAAAAACTTAATATTTTCCGTAATATGGAATTTTCTTATAATAAATATTGAACGATAATCGTTACTGAATACCTAGTGCATTGTTGATATAAGGTTGATTGCTCTTAAATAACAAATATGAAATTAGGTATACATATATTTGAAATAGTACAAAGTAAGATTACATAGTCAAAGGTTAGACAAAAGTGTCCTGAATTATATATTTATCGTTAATAACGTATAATATTGGCACGACTCGAGAGATCTTGGTACAAATTCACAAATTTGTTGTGAATATTACGGAATCCTGAGGATTTAATGACAGTACTTGTCATACAATGTCAACTTCTATAGCGAGACTACTAGAGATAATAAGAAAACATTATTAAACAAAATAAATCAATATCCAAACAAATAGACATTATATATATATATATATATATATATATATATATATATATATATATATATATATATATATATATATATATATATATATATATATATATATATATATATATATATATATATATTTATATATATATATATATATATATATATATATATATATATATATATATATATATATATATATATATATATATATATATATATATATATATATATATATATATATATATATATTTATATATATATATATATATATATATATATATATATATATATATATATATATATATATATATATATATATATATATATATATATACATATATATTTATATATATATATATATATATATATATATATATATATATATATATATATATATATATATATATATATATATATATATATATATATATATATATATATAGATATATATAAATATATATATATATATATATATAAATATATATATATATATATATATATATATATATATATATATATATATATATATATATATATATATATATATATATATATATATATATATATATATATATTTTGGAGGGTTTATCTTGGGATAGTAGCAATAAAACGACTGATTAGGTTACTTGACGTTTCGGTCCCTTTCTTGGGCCTTTTTCAAAAGAGTATTTTATTTTGTGACATATTTGACACAGGTAAATATCTATTAAAATTATTATTATTATTATAAATATTTACCTGTGTCAAATATGTCACAAAATAAAATACTCTTTTGAAAAAGGCCCAAGAAAGGGACCGAAACGTCAAGTAACCTAATCAGTCGTTTTATTGCTACTATCCCAAGATAAACCCTCCAAAAAAAATATATAAAGATAGCAAAGAAATTAGAAGATAAATATATATATATATATATATATATATATATATATATATATATATATATATATATATATATATATATATATATATATATATATATATATATATAACGAATATGCGAAACGGCCAATTTCAGCAATTTTACCATCCCTACGATGATAATCAAATGAATCTGACTTTGGAATCGTATTCAGCGACCCAAAAAACCTCCTTGGTGCATTCGAGATGCCAAAAACAAGTACATTGCGAAAAAACATTCCGGGGGTGCAAAATTGGCCAACTATATGGATTTCACCACCCCTATGGTGGTGGTGGTCATATTCGGGTTCAGCGACCCAAAAAACCTCCTAAGTGCACTCGAAATGCCAAAATACTTTTATATTTTAATAATTTGAGGGGTATTTTCAGCCATTTGCCCCCCAAAGGGTGGGATTTGGGTTCCCAAGAGGTTTTAAGGTGTATGAATGATCTTGAGGACCCCCTGAAGCGAAATCCTCAAAAATTTTTCGGTTCGAAGCTACATGTTTTTTTTTTATTATAGCATAAATCCCGGTTCACTGCCTGGATTATTATAGAATTCCGTGTCATCTGAGTTCCTTATCTTAATGCTTTAATGTTCATTTTTTCATTAAGTAGTTTTAACACAACCTGTTGGATATCTTCCTTGTCACTTTCCTTCGGTCTTCCAAACATTCTAATTTTTAAATTTCTGGATAATTGTTTATGTTTGTCTAGGTCTTTCTCAAGCTTGCTATTGTCTCTTTTTAGTACCACCATTTCACTTTTTAAGGTACTAATAGCTTCATTTTGCTTTATAAACAATTCTTCATGCTTGTCATCAATTTTTTTTATGAACGGATTGAACAATTTTTGTTATAAAGGGTGTACCAATAGCAGTGATAGAACTTTAATTTTGAATAAAAACGAACTTTTTAAGTTAGAAAAATAAATTGTGTATTTACTGAAAAGATATTTTTTGCCATATATGTTTTGTACAAAACATCATATAAAGGATGTCCTCTCTTGATGCCCTGCAGCTGCGTATATGATGGGTCCAAAACTAATGACTGCCAACATATCCGGCTGTATTGCTTGAATTTGGCGGGTTATGTTTTCGTTCAGATGCTCGATTGTTGTGGAGTTATTGGCAAACACGAGTGACTTTAAGTGACCCCAAAGAAAGAAGCGCAGGGGCGTCAAGTCAAACGAACGCGGCGGCCAATTGCGTGGGGTATGGCGAGAGATAATGAGATGAGCAAACCACCTCCTCAATAAATTGAACCAATATTGAATCAATAAATTGAAACTTTTTGGAGGTATAGGTAATTGTTTCTCTAGCACTCGTCGAGGATTGTTTTCTTCCCAATAGCGCACATTTTGTTTGTTGGCGTTTGTTTGTTGAAAATACGCCACAGGTCTGACTGATGTTGAAGAAGATTCACCCGCACTGGCTGGTACGGCTGCTATATTTTCTGCAGAACGTGCAGTTCTTCTACGTATCGGTGGCCTTTGGGGATGTAAACTGTAACTTGCTTCGAAGCCTTCAACAATACGACGAATCGTTAATTCATTTGGGCGATTATGCCTACCAAACGATCCGTAGACCGGATCGTCTCTTGATTTTTATTAAATATTTTTGCAATTTGTAATCGTGGCGTTGGTCTTTCCATGATGAAATGGCAAGTCTTACTGAATAAGAAAAATATTGGCACTTGACATTGACATGTCAAACATAGCGGCAATATCCGACAAAAGTTCTATCACTGCTATTGATACACGCTTTATATTCCTCATTATTAAATGAGGTGTTGATTTTTTCCTCTGCGATTTTAGCGATGTCTTCCAGGTCTTTTTAGAAAGAATCATCCTGAGATTATCTCTATTTCTTAATTATGTCACAGTTTCACTAAACTTACTTAATTGTATATATTTGTAGTGATGTTCTTTATTTAATTATGACCTTATATTGCTTTTTGCTTTTTACGTGAAACACGGATTTAATCACAGTTTGAGCACTATGTAGCTACTTTACACAGGAGACAGTTTCACATGCGTGCTACTCGCTTGTCATTAACTGATCGATATATTAGCTTTTAAGTTCTTTGCTATTCATATTTGTTTTGCGAGAAGATATCTTGGATTTGTAGCAATCAATTCATTACATGGAGAAATAAGCAAATAGATGAATAATAAGGAAGACACACTTAGCAGTTGCATATCTGGACATAAAAGGTAAAAGGTAGGTATACGGAAACGAACCCCTTAGAAGTTGTACAAGTTATTTCACCTTCATTGAGGATCTTCAGAGTGATGTACGATTTGTTTTATTGGTCATTTATACTTGAATTTAAGATATTCATATTCATGAGGTATGAATATCTTAAATTCAAGTATAATTGTTTATGAATCCGAACCAAAATAAATACTTTGTTTGAAAAAAAAATCCTAGTTCCATAAGTGGAAACAAGAATATTGAAGTTAAAAGTGAGGTCTATTAAAATATACACTGCTGTTCAAAATTATCGCACCACGTTAATATTTGCTACAATTTGAGGTCTCATAACTTTTTTACTTTTAGTCCAATTTTGATTATTTTTTTAGAATACTGTAGATAAAACGACTAATTTCAACTTGCCAGTCTTTTGTTAACTGAGGACGGTTTAGGTATTATACAGGGCTAACTAAAAGGTTGTTATATAACCCTAATTTTAAAACACTCGGTGGAATAATTTCATAACCAAATTCTTTAAAATTTTTGTTAAGAACCATTTCCTTTCCTACATTTTTGTTTTTCAGTCTTTAGATACGTTGGTTAATTTTTAAGAGCAAAATGAATTTGTCACCAACAGTTTACTGTTAATTTACTCTGCTGTTACAAGTGATATGTAAAACGTAGGCGGCATATGTCAACCAAAAAACAATGATTGGGTGTATGCAATCTCATTTTGACACATTTTTAAAAACAGTACGGTATTGAGGAATATTCAGCAATTTAAAATAATGAATCGTGTGAGACATTTGACAGCATTGGAATGTGTAAGAGCGCAAACTTTGGTTGAAGAGGGTAGAAGTATGCGATATGTCTCTCGAATTCTGGGTGTTAACCATTCGACAATAAGTCGAATGTTAGAACGTCACAGGGCAACTGGTTCTCACTCCAGGAAACATGGGCAGGGTAGAAAAAGGGCGACGAATGTTAGGGATGACCATTTTCTCCACCAAAATGCTTTAAGAAATCGGACAGTAACAAGTTCGCAATTGAGGAGTGAACTTGAGATGGTTAGAAATGTTCAAGTTTCTACTCTTACTGTAAGGAGAAGACTACGGGAGGCAGGTTTGATCAGTAGAAGGCCCATAAAGGCACCAGAACTTACCAGGGCTCAGAAGGTAGCTCGATTACGATTTGCACGAGCACCTGAAAATTGGACTCTCGATGACTGGAGGAAAGTCCTATTCTCCGATGAAACAAGAATAAGCCTAAAATCTTGTGATGGGCGGCAACGTGTGTATAGAAGACAAGGGGAAAGGGAAGCTGCCTTAAATATCGTTCTAAACGAACCCTTTGGTCGTGGCTCCAAAATGTTTTGGGCGGGTATTTCTTTCGATGGTCGTACGGAGTTAGTCCCTATTCATGCAAGGGTAATGAATGCAGAATACTACGTAGAGAACATTCTCCAGGAGCATGTAATGCCCTATGCTCCGTTTATTGGTCCTGATTTCATATTCATGCAAGATAATGCAAGACCACATGTAGCAAGAATTTGTGTTGAGTACTTGAATGAAGTCCATATTGATGTTATGAACTGGCCAGCACGAAGCCCGGATTTAAATCCCATCGAACACCTATGGGACATCATTAAGAGAGCAGTGAGACGACGTCTACCAGCCCCACAGAACCTTCAACAGCTGAAACAGGGTACTCTTCATGAGTGGGATAATATTCCTCAACCCGTCATTCAAAACCTCATTAGAAGTATGCCACGGCGGATTCAGGCTGTAATCCGAGCTAGAGGTGGCAAAACAACCTACTAGGGATCAGCTTACATTTTATTTCTTTGTTTTCCTTTGTTTTCTTGTTAATTAAAAAATGTTTCTTCTCACCCTGAAAGTTTTTTCAATTGATTTCTGTATGGTGCGATCATTTTGAACCAATGTATCTAAAGACATGGACCAAAAAACAAAATGTAGGAAAGGAATGGTTCTTAACAAAAATTTGTATTTTTAAAGAATTTGGTTTGAAATTATTCCACAGAGTGTTTTAAAATTAGGGTTATATAACAACCTTTTAGTTAGCCCTGTATAATACCTAAACCGTCCTCAGTTAACAAAAGACTGGATATGCAAGTTGAAATTAGTCATATTATCTACAGTATTCTAAAAAAATTATCAAAATTGGACTAAAAGTAAAAAAGTTAAGAGACCTCAAATTTTAGCAAATATTAACGTGGTGCGATAATTTTGAACAGCAGTTTATTTCTTTAAAATATTTTTAATATTCCTTATGAAAAGCAATACAAATTAATTATTTTTAGGTAGTCATTGCACCTTTTAAACATCCATATAATCATATATAAAGAAATATAAAATTTCCTCAACTTTATACACTTTTTACAAACTTGGCAACGCCGCATATCTAAGTTAAATGTCTCTAGTGCATCGGCGGCGTTTATACAAGACGAAAGAAGTGTCAGATATGAGAAGAATATGTGATATTGTAGTCCTAATAAGTGTCTGTTTTTATTGTACTCATTTGTTTCTACATGAATATTACGCATGATAAATTGAGTAAATAACTTGATTATGTGCAGGATAATAATTAAAATCAGGTACCTATACATAAACACCAACTTCTTAATTAGTCGGAAATCCCGATCGAATCTCGTTCAAGTTTTATATTCAATTAAATGCGTAACGATGTACAAAGTGCAGAAAGCATCAGATCTTAAAGCAGCAGACTGATTGTAAAGAAGAAAAGTTGTTATTTTTAATTAATGACTCAGATTTAAAATGGTAGGTACCTATAATTTACAAATAATGTTTTATTTACCTACGTTAATACCTTAAACTTAATAATAATTATATAACTATTATATTTTCGTATAGGACGATGGTTATGATGTCTTGATAAGTACCTAAGGAAACGAAGAATGGGCCATAGGTGGAGGTTATAGGCATTAAGATAAAAAAATATAACTAAATCTTGATCATAGTCAAAGCGGGTAAAGAAAGTGTTTCGAAGGGGTAATTAAAATTACATAATATAAAACCATTATGATAAACTCTCATCTCGTGACACTTCGAATCATTTCGAAAGTACGTTCGGCTTTACATTTAGCAATCAATTAACAGAAACGAACTGTTGGAACTATTTCAGATAACTAAAATTAAAACGCGGACACTCCCTTGATCACGAATTCATCAGATATACATCACATGGGATGTTCAGGAAATTGGGTGGAACATTTTCTCACAACATATTGAATTAGTTAGTTGGGTGCGTTATTGTACATCATTTTGCGACTGAAAGCATTAAGATTGCTTAACATGTTTTTGATTAAGTATCTACCTATTTAATTAGAATTAGGGTACTTTTTATTACTATGTTGTAATGGGCTAACCTTTAAGGTTTGTATTTTATTTTGCTCAACAGGTTGTCAGAAACTGTTTATTAATATTGATTTCATGTTTTTCAATTCTGAATTGGAAATATTTAGGTATATTTTTTAACAAAAACTGATAATTAGATGCCTATTTTATCATAAGGCATAAGGATAATCTGGGTTCATGTATTTTTGTTTATATTTTCATTTTTGAAGATTTGATGTTATATTTGGCTATTGATTATGTCATATAGAAAGGATTTTTAATGCAGGAATCGATCAATGGGTTATAAATGAAGCAAAAACCGCGGAGTGCTATTAAATTAGAGGGTGGGAATTGAAGATAGGGGTGGAACCACCCCTTTTGTTTTTTTCAATATATCTCGTAAACAAAGCAAAATTTCGAAATATCTCTTATGAGACTATCGGTAGAGAATTAAATTTCCCATCGGAATAGCATTTTCTGAAATTTTTTCATGCCGAAACAGTCGCAACAAACTTGATTACGAAAATTTCGATTTTTTGATTTTTTTTATTTGTCACTTGTATCTCTTTTTTTAACTTAGATAGGTATAGGTATCGCTTCGGATGAAAAGAAGTAGATTAAATTTCCTTTAAAACGGATGGCTGAACAATTTTTTTTAATGAAAATTGGCTTCTTTTTTTGCATTTCATCCCTCTTGTACGAATATTGTTTTCGTTCGCATTTTAATGAAAAAAAATGTTGTTTTTGTACAACTGCCAAATGTCAAAAGAAACTTGACATTTGTGCATCTCTATTGATGCCTAAACGTTTACTTTTTTCACCGTGAAAAAAAGTCTTTTTTGCACCGTGAGAAAAAGACTTTTTTTTCACTGCCAAAATAATTCACAAAATAAACATGAAATATTACTTTTTGCAGAATTTAATTTTAACAGAGTCAATTATTAATTGATTATTCATCATAAAACAATTTCATTTATTGGAATGATAATTGATAGTAAAGTTTGAACAATTACTTCCAACATAAAATCCCGAAGATGTTCCATGTTGCTGCTGATCAGAAACGATAGATATTTCGTGAAGAGTAGATTCCAAAATTTTATCAGATATTTTAATTTGTTTTGAAGAAAATGGACAATTCAATATTTTGTTAGAAATCTCAATTTTGTTATTCAAACTATCTTCTATATATGCTTCTGCTACGGAGACAGATTTCCAGCCACCGTGACGTTTTATGGATGTAATGTTGCCCCCTGCATTGGCCAGAAGAGTTACAGAGCTTCTCCTGAAACAGTGACCTGTGTAGCTCTTATAAATGTCTTTTCCAAGCCATTTTGCAATCAAGCTGGGAATTTCTCCTATTTTATTTATCCCCACATGTTGGTTAATACATTTTCCTCTCGAATATTTCAAAAATAATCTGTTAATTTTTTGATGAGGCGGCCGTAGTGCTCTATACTTGCGGGATATCTCAATATAATCAGATATATAATATATATATATATATATATATATATATATATATATATATATATATATATATATATATATATATATATATATATATATATATATATATACAGGGTGAGTCAGTTTTTTGTAGACAAACTTTAACAGGGGATAGAACGCACGTTTTTAAAAAGAAAAGTGCCTATAAATATATGGCCGATCTAGCTTCCTAAGGAAGATACAAGGTGTTAAAGTTTCATTTTTTTTTACATTAATGTGTAATATTTTCTGAACGGAATGATATATTCACTAAATATTTTACACATATCTTAACCTGCATAGGATCAACATGTTGTATTGTTCCTGTCGAAAATACTATAGTGGATGTTACTTTTTTCGGGTACTTCGACTATTCTGCATAATAGAACTTTTTTTTCGTACGCCACTGACATTATCTGATACATATTTCTAAAATAACGGCCCCTTAGTAACAATTTTGATCTCTTGTAATTTTGCTCTAACTACGACAGTTTTAGAGATATTGGCCGTTGTTTCTCTGACAGTGTAATGTCGTTATTATATTTTTTTTTCTCGAATTTTCTTTATGACTTATAAACGAACGCTTAGATTTTTTCATGTTTGGGGGATAATGCCTATTAATTAAGGCGCATAAAACAAGCGATAAGAATGTTCAAAAACTTGCACAGTGGCGGGGTGGAAGGGGTGCTCCATCCCTTTCGTAAACAGAACATCTACGCCAAAGACTATTTAAAAAAAACTGTTATTTTCATTATCTACATACAGTTTAACAAAAATAATGTCCCTTCTTCTGTTTCGAAATTCCTGTGCGGTTCCTAGTTATTTTGATTTTTAGTGTTTGATGTGGTACTAAATTAAGTAATTTATTTATTAGCAATAATAATTATCGGCTAAATATTTAATTCTTTCAACGAAACCTACCTAAATATGGTTTGTTAAGGATTCTAAAAAGCCGAAATCTCTTAATCTTTATCTTTTTCCAATGTAGTCAAAATAAATATTTGTTATATCAAGCCTTACTCAAATACAATACTTTTATATGTTGAAATCTGTTAAATTACAAATGTACTTACAATACAATAGATTATTGTGCAGTTGCCAAAAGTCTTAAAAATTTCCTTTAAGTTTTATTAAACTTGTGCATGTACCAATTTCTGTTTCAATTTTTGTTGTTGTTTGCTAAATAATTTCCATTTAAAACTAGCGTATTTGTAACTGTACGTAATAATTGCAACAAAATATTATACTCCTTGGAAAACAAGTAAGCATTATGTCATATTTTGAAACGACAGTTTGACGTATTACAAGTTTATCTACAAACAATTTTGCTTCATCTTGAATATTTTCACTGTTATTAATTATTATTTTTAAGATTAAAAAGTTATTTTATGTGATTTGCCAGATTTTAATTAGTGTAACATGCCGTTTACATTTACAAATAGCGAACAAGCCGACATTCATTTTATTTATGGGTTCGCAAATGGGAATTCAAGATACGCAGCTAGGGAGTATCGAAGAAGATTTCAAAATAGACGACAACCTCATCATTCCGTTTTTGTGAGTATCCACCGTCGATTTGTTAACCAGGGTTTGAAAAATGTACCCGGGGACCGACAGAACAACCGTGGACGAGATAGAGACCGTATATTGCGGGAATTTAATAGGAACCCAACGACAAGTACTCGACGTGCTGCTATTGCTCTTGGTATTTCCCAAAGTAAAATTTCCCGGGTTTTAAAACGGGATCACAGACGCCCATATCATTTTCAACCTGTTAAAGGTTTATGTCCAGGTGACGCTGAACGAAGACTTACTTATTGTAGGTGGGTTCTCAACTCCATTCAAAATAATAGGGATTTCTTATCCAATATACTGTGGACTGATGAATCTTGTTTTACTCGTCGTGGTATAGTAAATTTTCACAATCTGCATGCATGGGCACATGAAAACTCACATGCCATTCGACCACGAAGTTTTCAACATGAATTTAGTACAAAT
>CAXKVY010004340.1:0-34882 GCA_964058915.1 Tetropium fuscum
ATCCGAAAACATCCCGATAGGCAAAACAACAGATTGTATAATATCAGGATCCATGGATGAGTAGTTTATGGACACTAGAGGGCATACATAGTATACCTACCACGAGTACCCACGTACTTTTCTGCATTCGCTTTTCCGTAATTTCTAAATGATTGTATATCTACAGCATATCCACAGGAAATTATTTGTAATTCATCTTGAAAATATTTTTTTTACTTTTTGGCTTTTTTCTTGTCTTCTTCTTTACGCATTTGCCACTTGTTCACATCCCGACGATATGGAATGTGCAGATGACACTCTAAGCACCTAATCCATGCATGCAATGTAGATAGTCCGTATTGATACTTGCCTGTATCTGTAGAGCGTTGTTGGATGAACTGACGTTGTTGGATGAACAAATTGTTCATATGTTACTCCACGAATTACACATGATCGGTTTGACGTATCACTGATGACTCCAAACATTTTGCCATCTATCATAGTTAATTTGAAGCAAGTGATAATGATTTCCTGTCCAGAAATATAAACTTTAGTAGGCAATATAGCCTGCATTTATAGCCTGCATAGCTGTATTTTGTATTTCTCGCTTACAATTCTTCAGTTTCTTTCTCAAATAAAAGTTTTATAGGTCTGCAGAACCTGGGACCTAAGGCGCTGGATTATGCCATAGAATGGTATTCGTTTTATTTGCTCGTAAGTGTAAGGGTACAATGCAAACTGCAAATAAGCTGGAATCTGTTTTTTGACCTGCATCATCTCCAGAAAATTTTTGTTTGTATGTAGATTGCCCAGAACATCCATCGCACCTCCACTTGAAAGTTATTGGTAGAATGTCTTATAAGTTATTGGTTTGTTGAGGGAACACATCCTCTTGATCCATTGCTAATCTGTAAATGGTGTGGTCAACAAGGACCTGTACCGTTATTTCTGCAGATGTTTCACTAACCTTTATTGATTCCACTGCGGGATAGCTTTTTTTTACTTTTACAATTGTGTGATATAAGGTATACGTATCTGCGTGACGCATCTTGGCCCTAGCTGGAATTAAAATATAACTATGTTTCGTATAATGTCCGTCAACAATTAATGCAAGTTCCTCTTCTGGTGTATATTGGCTACCAAATCGGAGATTTCAACTTTTTGTTATATCAGTATCCCGCTTTGAAGTTCGGGATACTTCATGCACTATGTTTGCTGCATCTCTTTGTCCACCCAAACGTAAACTTGTTTCTGCCGCAAGCGTTAACTGGTATTTGGAATAATTCTGTCGTATTTGTAATAATTAACAACTCTGGCGTTCGGCCCATTTTACTGCCGGATGGTCGTGGTATTGACTCGGTAGGTTGATGCTGAAGAGAAAAGGTGACATTTTCATCTAAACATTATCTTTACTGAACGACGACACTCTGTCCATTTTGAGCAACTTTGTTATTAAAATCATTAATTTGCCTTTTAATATATATGTCCCTATCCTCAATTTCGCTCTCCAGTCCTAATTTATCACAAACATACCAAAATACGGCTGTATTTTTCGCACTTGTTGTCTTTTTTTACTCCAAATATCAAACAGCTCTGTCCAAGGTATAGACACAGTAAAATAATTCCTGAAATAATTCCATATTTTACTTGATTGCAGTTCGTTGCAAGTAACTGTACCTGGATTGTATAAGCATTATATAAAAAAATGTGCCAGATCAAATAAATGCGGATATATGGAAACTGTAGGCCCAATGAAATATAAAATATCTAAAATTGATAACTTCATTACAAATTACTTCCAAATTTTGTATTACCAATATTACTACTAAATATATATCACTATTACACTAAATCTATAAAGATATAGTACATATCTGTAGATGAAAGAGCCATACTTTTCCAATACAAAATACACCACTGAACGTTTAAGGTAGTGCGTTCACTTTAACGTGTAGCATAAGACTGATACAGGTAACAAATGTTACCGACACAAACCCTTTTGTTAGCGTTATATCGTTTATTTAATTATCAGAAAATAGTAACAATGTGTTTTCAGTAATCGCTTGTATATTCTATTCTGAGAAATGCTACCATTATTGAAATTTATAGCTACTTAACTTTGGACTTTTGCACACATAGATTATTAATATCTACCAGTGAGCAACAGATGGAATCATTATATAACAATTATATATTTCTGGATTCCGAACATTAATCCGCCCTGTATATTTTAGGAAACTTTTAATATCTGTTTTCAGAATATAAAAATTCCATAAAAATCGCGTGCACCATTTTTTTGACTGAAGAGAATAAGTGAGAAAGGGAGTGTCAATTTTAATAGACACCCGGTTCAATAATTCGTATCCCTTCAGAATCATCCTGTATATCTATAATTAAAGCTTGTAGTATTTATATCAATATGCATTACATTGTATTTTATTATTTATTTACTTATATACATCCGAATATAAAGAATTTTCTGTGTCTCAGATAACCCTTGCCAGTATAGCTTAGATAATTTGTAGGTAAGGTACTTGAACTTCATAATCAATTACTTAGTCCAAATTTCAAGAATAAATGAGTACTTACTATCTGTCACGTGTTTATACGTGTTCTATCGTAAGAGATATTTTTTAAGGCTGGTTATGGTTAAATTCAAAGCGGTTGTTACTAATTGACATAATTATTATTGATAATAGTATTCAAATATTTAAATTAGTATTAAACTATTTAAATTATTCTTAAAATATTAAATACTATTAAAATTCTATTCGCCCAAGACTTATTCTGCTCTGTTCTGTTCTAACTAGTCGAGGTAATGAAGGTTTGCACTTCTTAATCCTCAATAAGAGGTTCAATTGAAGATTTCAGGTTTCAGGTTCATCAAGATCAAGATTTTGATGATTTCATAAATGTTTGTGTTTATGTATAATTTGAAAACAGAAACAATTTGGTGTGTGGTGGCACATGAATATTTATATTGTTTAAAGAACGAATCAATATATTTATGAAGAAAAACAGCTTTTCATTAAAACTGTGGTATACAAAATTTAGTAAAAGTTAAGTTAGAACTTCTTATAAAAATCGAAAATCTCGATAGAGCAGAGAACAGAGAAGACACTAATCAAATCCATGAAAGTAAATGGTTGACCTTTCAGACGTGGAGCAACTCCAAATAGTGTTGTTTTCAAATGGATAGGTAAAAATCAACTATATTTGCAAAGGACGTAGTAGAAGGAACGGAAGAATTTCATTTACATCATATCTGCATGAACAAATAAATGAAGATTGTAAGGCCGTAGACAAAATTGTAGATTTTGTAGATGCATTTAAACCAATTGTTGGAGCAACTTTTGTAGATAGATGGTGGTATAGAAGTAAAAGAAACGATTAGAAATTAGTTATGTACACCTCGATATAATATTAATCCGTTGACTGATCAAATTAGGAAGATTAGACTGAACAAGTCGGAAAGGGAAATAATTTGGAGTCCTTACATAAATGACCTTACACGGATTTAATTTTTAAATTTCGCACCATCGCATCGGTGCTAATGTGTAATTTAATATAATTATCAAATGAGTTAAGACTGAAATTGCTATTTATAGATATGTAAATACACAGGCATGCATCCGCTGACACTGTACATGCAGATGCATAGCTAGGCTAAAAGGACGGTTTATGCTTAAGATGCCACCATGCCATCCACCAAATAAAACAAACCCTTCAAATTTATAAAGAACATTTAACTTCATCTTCAAAAATAAAACTAACAAAATATTCAAATTAAAATAAAACAATTATTCTTCTTTGGCAATTTATAGAAAATACTTATAAGCACTCGCAATAAATGTATTCAACATTAGCATTTTAATGAGCTTTTACTACTCTCTTTCTTTTCCAAAGACTACCTATTTGGAAAAGGAAAAGAGCAATACAAGCTCATTAAAATGCAAATGTTCAATATATTTCTTATTGTGGGTGTTTATAAGTAAGTAATTTCTATAAATTTCAGTTAGTTAAATAAGTTATCTAATTTCAGTAGGTTCTTAAGTTTACTACCACTATATAGACCATGTTCCACACCTCTGAAATTGCCAAGTCATTATAATTCCCCCAAATTATAAGACCAAATGATAAGTCTTTAAATTCAATTATCTTGAGATCTCGTGAAGCTTGAATTTCTTTTTTTCTTCTAAATATAGGTCAATGAATTGTCTACATTTTTGCTCCTAATATTTATGGCCAAAAAACAGTACTTATTGGTTAAAGCTCGAAAAATCCGGTTTTTGAATTTCATCTGAGTATTTCTCTCTCATTATAATCTCATTAATT
Organism: Tetropium fuscum; assembly: GCA_964058915.1. Classification (NCBI taxonomy): domain Eukaryota; kingdom Metazoa; phylum Arthropoda; class Insecta; order Coleoptera; family Cerambycidae; genus Tetropium; species Tetropium fuscum. The sequence goes on from CAXKVY010004340.1 coordinate 4,315, forward strand.
AAAATTCACGGTTAAAATAGCGCATTAAGAATTCACGGTTCGTCTAGCCAAAGGAGAAGGGTTTCATAATCCGATTAAATCAGTGGGTCTTAAGATAAGTAGACCAAAGACGAGCATAAACTATAAATAAACTATATAATAAAAAACCTTGATATGAAGGAAGTGTTCAAATATCCTCTGGTATCATTTCCATGGGCTCTGACAAATGCTGATGGGTCTTTAAAGAAACGCTGCAAATCAACATTTGCCCATCATTTGGAAAAATACATCACCCCTGCCTCTCTGGGCAAAAGTATCGGCCTACAGAATTGATGCAATGACTGTACTTCAGTCCATCAAAAGAAAACAAAAAATTTTTGACGAATTGACAGCGACTTCTCTCAAGTAGATTTTGAATATAGATCGGAGTGCTGTATAGAGTTGACATAGTATTTTATGATTACCGAGAGGTTTTGATCAAATCTTTGAAGTTGGAAAAAGAGGTTTGCTGGAGGAAGCTGTTACGGAACAGTGACAACAAAAATAAAATGAAATTTAAGAACATGATTGGAAACCAAGAAATTTTCGTAACAGTTGGTGAAATCTGCTTCAGGATCACGTCTACTGGGAGCGAAACTGTTCCTGAGCTATTCTGCACTCTCAATAACTGTGTTGAATGGCTCCGGTAATGACAATACCTTTTCTTAATATCCTCTTATTTATATTATATGTAAACACTATACTTCTAAAAACCATTATTACATTATTTTCCAGCGTGAAATACCATGTAATTTTACCACACATGACTTTTTATTTTTTGATATCTTTTTCAACATGGCAGCCAAAAAAACGAATTTAATCAGATTTTTCTAGACTTTTAGTAATCAAAAATATACCAACAACGAACTAAAAAATTTAAACCTTGTCTTTAGTTTTAATTAGTAATTAGTGCCACCCAAAAATATATATCTACTATTATACTAGAGTGTTCTCTCTGCATTGTCGCTGTTAGGACTTACTGTTAAAAATATTCTATATAATTTAAACAAATCTGGAAAAAATATATAATATATATATAAATCATTGAATAGAAAAAATGGTAATATGTCGTGTTTCCTATCATTCACCTGCTTTATAAAGTGGAGACCTGTAGAACAATAGTTTAAGTGATACTTCTTCTTGATTTAATATTTAAGGATAATATAATTATGTACCAATGTATCAGGAGCGACAGATAAGGTGGTTTGGGGTGCATAGTGACTTTCTTCGCCCCCCATTATTTAAGACACTGTGTACATGCTGACATAACATTTCTACTAAATTCAGACACATAAATTAATTTTAATATTATTTATATCAGACGCAAATAAAATTTTTATCTGTCATGCAATTCCGAATGGCTATGGAAATATCTAAAAATATTGCTATCCGTAATTCGTCTGGGTTTACATTATGTTTTTAATATATTTATAATGGAAATACCAGGCTGCAAATTCCTGTTTATTTTTAAGTACGAATTATTGTTTACTACTAAAAATATCGCCACTACGTTATTTAATAAATTTTTGGTCTAATTAGTACAGACTGATGGATTACACTTAACTCCTATATTAAGTGTATTAATTAAGGTATGGTATACCTTCCGTGAAGGATGAACGGAAGAAACAGTTGTAACCAAAAATAGTGAAATTCCAAATATGATTTTTATATGTTTTATGTGAGCAAAACTCATTCGCAATATATCTTACATTTTTATGTTCCCGATTTGAATATTTTCACAATTAATCAATTAATCTCGCTCAATAACAAGTTTATCTATACAAATTTAGCTTTCGGCTGCAGCAACTATGTAGGTACTGCATACAAAATGAAAAACCCAAAATATTAAGTGAAATTTTATTCTTAATCTAAATGAATACTGGATACAGTGTCTCTAATTTGAATTCTAGTTCAATACATTTTCGTACAGGTCTACACCAATATCACAGACATAGAATACTATGGCTGTGATATTAACGTGTAATGTTCGTTTTTAAGTGAGCCACTATATATAGAATTCGGTAAATAATAGTTCAAGGAAGTGAGCAGTCAAAAGTATGAAATAGGAAAAATTGTCATTGAAAATATCTAAAACTTATCAGTTAAATGAACTAATACGCAATAACTTTACGTAAGACTGCCAGGAGAATTTTGACCACATTTTAGATTATTTCTATTAATTATTATTAAATTAGAATATTAACGACATGAACGATAAATCGGAGCTTCTAGCACTTACATTTATAACTATATCATGGATCCAACAAGTGAAATATTCATCTTTAGAATCATTAGAAGGCCTTATCTTGGTTGGTTACATATTATTAAATAAGTTATCTTCTTGCATGTATCAGAAAAATGTTGTTGTTTATCGAATACTATGTTTACACCAAATATTTATATGTTAGCTGTAAGCAAAGAATATTAGAGAAGAATTATTATAAGAATTAGTTTTTAAGTTCTTTACTATTCATATTTGTCTTGCGAAAAGAAGTGATACAGAAATTGCTTGCTTAGTCAAAACTAAAATCATTTCTCGGATTGGTATCGATTGTTATTTCGAAAATTCGAAAAAAATCCAATTTTCACCCTGGAATATATTTATTAGTTTTTAAGTTCTTTGCTATTCATATATGTTTTGCGAAAAGAAATCTTGGGTTTGTAGCAATTCATTACAAAGAGAAATAAGCAAATAGATGAATAATAAGGAAGACATACTTACCAGTTGTATATCTTGACATATATACGGAAACGAACTACTTAGAAGTTGTACAAGTTCTTTCACCTTCATTGAGGATCTTCAGATGATGTATGATTTGTTTTATTGATACTTGAATTTAATTTATGAATAGCAAGGAACTTAAAAACTAATAAATATATTACAGGGTGAAAATTGTTTTTTTTTCGAATATTCGAAATAACAATTGATACCAATTCGACAAATGATTTTAGTTTTGACTAAGCAAGAAATTTCTGTATCACTCCCTCTTTAAATGCTTCAGAATTCCATTGTATATGTAATTCAATATTTTCTAGCATATAGCTAGGAAAAGTAGTTGTTTTAATAGATTTTGTGCATTTTAAAGTGTAACATCTTCTGGATAACTGTATTCCTAATGCTTTTATATATAATATGTCAAAATAGAACAAATATAAATAGTAGAATAGGTTTGTGTTTTCTAAGAATGTCAGTTCCGTCAAAAACTAATGTCAAGTATAAATGATCAATAAAACGAATCGTATATCACTCTGAAGATCCCCAATGAAGGTGAAAGAACTTGTACAACTTCTAAGTGATTCGTTTCTGTATAAATGTCTAGATATGCAACTGGTAACTGTGTCTTCCTTATATATATATATATATATATATATATATATATATATATATATATATATATATATATATATATATATATATATATATATATATATATATATATATATATATATATATATATATATATATATATACACTGAGCTCGTAAAGTTTGGAATAAATTCAATTAATCGTTATTGAAGGATTTTCACAGGAAATCCTCGGACACGTCAACTTTATTTTATAAAATGTCACTTTTTTCAGCCATCGATTTTTTTTTGTTTTGTTCGTTTTTGAGCTATGACGTCATCGACAATTTTTTTAAACGACAACCCATATTTTTTTTCACGGATTTCGATAGAGCATATTTTTCTGAGTGGGAATATGTCAAAAACATAGTACCTTCAACATTAAAGTGTTCGAGATATTCGGTTGCAAAGTTTTAAGAATGAATTATACAAGCGATGACCAAATGCTAATCATTTATCAAGAAAGCGCAGGAAAAACAACAGTTTTGACAGTTGTCACAATTTTGAAGTTTTTCCTCGCAAGTTTGTGTTTTAATCAGTTGAATAATATCATTAAGTAAGTTGATTAATCATTATTCCATCATAATTCATTTTATTTAAAAATGGTCCGTCGTTTGAGTGAAAGGGAAAGAATCGAAATTTTGATGATGATCGGTTACGGGGACAGAGCTCGCACACAAGTAGAAGTTTGCCGTTTATTTAACAACAAATATCCAAACAGAGAACCAATTACACAGTCCACCGTTAGCAAAATAGAACAAAAGTTTTTAGAAGTGGGTCATACGAGAGATCGCCCTAGAACGGGTCGTCCACCAGTGCAACAAGATGTTAAATTGAATGTTCTACTAGAGCTTCAAGAAAATCCCCATTTACCCACCCGCCAAGTGGCGGCAAACAACGGAATAGTTCAAAGCTCCGTCTTGAAATATTTGAAATTGAACAAATGGCATCCGTATAAAGTGGTTTTGGTCCAAGAGTTAAACGAAGATGATCCTGACCGTAGGTTACAGTTTTGCCAAACCATGTTGCAACGCCTGATTGATGACGATGGATTTTTACGCAATATTGTTTTTTCTGATGAGGCTACCTTTTATCTCGACGGCACAGTTAACCGGCAAAACTGTAGATATTGGTCTCCTGAAAATCCACACTGGAAAATGGAAACTCGTAGTCAGTTTCCACAAAAAGTTAACGTTTGGGCTGGTATTGTAGGTAATCGTATTTTGGGCCCATTTTTCTTTGAAGGCGTATTAACAGGTGAAATATATTTAGAATTTTTAAGAGACGACTTAGTCCCTGCACTTGCGGTACTTTACCCAAATGACGTAGATCCAGATCTGCCCCATCACACGATATGGTACCAACAAGACGGTGCACCACCCCATTTTGCAGTGATCGTTCGCGATTATTTAAACCATGTATTTCCTAACCATTGGATTGGTCGCAGGGGAACTATCGAATGGCCCCCTAGATCTCCAGATCTCACTCCCCTAGACTACTTTTTATGGGGCTATTTAAAGAGCAAAGTCTATTTCAATAGACCAAATACCATCGAAGAATTAAAGGACAGAATTCGCAATGAAATTCGAACCATTCAACCCTATACTGTTGGTAAGGTTCTGCAGGAGTTTCAGTGGCGGATGGGATATTGCCAGGAAGTGAATGGAGGTCACTTTGAAAATTTACTCTGATTTTATTTTTTACTTGAATTATTTATCATTTATTTGTTAAAATATTTTTTTATTTGTTTAAATTGTTGTTAAAAAATTAAACAGATTACTCCCAAATCTTTCAAAATGTTCGATAAGCTACCAAAATAAATAATATTACTCCTTAATCTTTTAAAATGTAATAAGCTATAAGCTATTAGAATCAATAAGCTATTAAAAATCTTGACCCGCCCGATAGCTTATGCATGGTGCCATGGTACATTTTATAAACTTTGCAACCGAATATCTCGAAAACTTTAATGTTAAAGGTACTATGTTTTTGACATATTCGCACTCAGAAAAATGTACTATATCGAAATCCTTAAAAAAAAATATGGGTTGTCATTTAAAAAAATTGTCGATGACGTCATAGCTCAAAAACGAACAAAACAAAAAAAAATCGATGGCTGAAAAAAGTGACATTTTATAAAATAAGGTTGACGTGTCCGAGGATTTCCTGTGAAAATCCTTCAATAACGATTAATTGAATTTATTCTAAACTTTACGAGCTCAGTGTATATATATATATATATATATATATATATATATATATATATATATATATATATATATATATATATATATATATATATATATATATATATATATATATATATATATATATATATATTTCTTTGCTATTCATATTTATTTTGTGTCTTGTGTCAAAAAATGTCACAAAGTGTCACTGAAAATGCAGAAGTATTAATATTATAAATTCAAGTATAAATTATCAATAAAACAAATCGTATACCACTCTGAAGATCAATGAAGGTGAAAGAACTTGTTCAACTTCTAAGTGGTTCGTTTCCGTATATATGTCCAGATATACAACTGGTAAGTGTGTCATATTGTTAAGTTATTCATTCTACATATTTTATAATGCATATAAATTGTTCTTTTGGATGAATAAATATTATTAGTACTTAAGTAACTATATCAAAATCGTGAATACTAATTGTCCGATTATTAAAACATAAACTCAAATAAAACCACACAAGACAGTTACAACGCAGCAGACGAAAACTTATCAAAGGTTAATAAACCAAAGTTATCGATGTGTAAATAAAAAAATATACTCCTGCGTAGACTCAAAGTAAGAAAATACTTCCTCTGTCTGACCTCCTGACATATACTGGATATTTCTAGTTACTATCAAATCAAGATAAGTACATACTTCAATTTTAATTAGGTATTTTAAATACTTGTACAATTAATGGTTATTATAAATATTGTACATATATATTTCTCTATTTCTCATTGACACTACAAAAAATAGAGGAATGTCCAATGTATTGCGATGTACTGCTTCATTCTAAAAGTTTCATAAGTGGAAGGAAGCAACAAGTAAAAATAAAATAAATGGTTATCTCATTTAACAACATATATTAATTAACGACTTTTTATTAATATTATTGCACATTTATGTGTATAATTAAAAATAATATTATGTTATTACGAAATATATGCAACTGTAGCATATATACAGATTTCGGAACAGGGTTCAATGATTTGAACCATGCTCTGAAATCTGCATATATGCTTCAGTATTCATTTTTCTCGAACGTTAAAATCAGACCTAAAGGTGGGTATCCATTTGCTGCATATCGTCCCTAAAAACACAAACTGGCGTAACCAACAAAATATCAAAAATTGGGTTACGTCGGTTACTGACATATTTAAAGTAGGCCGTTCATCTCACAAAGTGGCGTAACTGAGTTCCTTATATTATTGGCACAGCGCAAGTTGAATTCAGCGACGTATCCAGCAACATGAGGAAACAAAATATCACAAACTGACGTAACTTCAGATTCCGCAGTTACGTCAGTTTCTGCGCAAGGAACGCTGCTTATAACTTATTTGAAGAATGCGTACAGTACAACGTGCATCTCGTGAGTAAAATTTATTGTTTTTATGGTAAATTCAGGTAAGTCAATACTTTATTGTAGTTATACACAGTCATTATATCCTATATATTTTTGTAGCGATCCAAAAAACATTTTTAAGAATGGAATTAATGAACTTAATAAAAAACAAATTTAATAAAAGCAAACGTCTTTCTGTGGGCAGTGAAGTCAAAATGTACCACTATAAGAAGTGGTATAAAGGAACAGTGCTTGCAATTGAAAATTTTAGTGAATCTGGGGTGCTCTGAGCAACCAGTATCTAAAGACCCCCCATCAAGCAATACATTCCATTCGACATTCGACGACATTCCATTACATGAAATAGCCAACAAACTAGCAGAGAAACGTTGTCAAGGAGGGTACGATCACTCAAGAAGGGCTTGTAATTCATGTTATGATAAAGTCATTGAATGCGAAAGCGAATCACAAAAAGACTTAAGAAGCAGGACTTAAGCCTTGAAGTGGATGACACAGTTGACCGTTCTTCTCCCATGTCCGAAGAATATTTTTACGATTCAGATGCAGATCCGCCATACGGATTTTGTGAAGTATATAAATGCAACGTGGAAGTTTTTAGTTCATGTCATCGATGTGTAATTTTGTTGTGTTATAATCAATCACTTTCTGAACAATGACTCCTGTGAAAGTCATAAAATAAATAAGGTCAATAAAAATTCAACAAATCTTCATGTTGTATCTACAAGAAGTGGTCTAAATAACGAGAAAACTAAAAACAATAGTTCGTTGGAATTAACAATGGCTACCAAGGAAAACCCAGAAGATTTTTTGGTTGAAGGTGCACCAAAAGAACACGAAACTATTACAAAACGTAAATCAAATAAGTATAAGATAGCAAAGAAATTAAGAGATTGTGGAAAAGAATATATCAGCCCTGCTTCAAAGGAAACAGTTCCATCTAGGTTTGTAAAAGAGAGGTGTAATTCGAATAATTGTCAAAAAATTGGCAGAATGTGTCACCAAATTAGCGATGAGCCAAGGAAGAAAATTTTTGATGACAACTATTTACTATGAAAATTTGAAAAGACAAAGAGAGTTTTTGATTCGCCATATGAAAAAACATACCCCTATCAGAAGAACAACCAATATTCAATCTCGTAGGAATTATAGTATTTACTATTGCTTCACCATAAATAATAATCCAACTGCTATCCTGCTATTTGCAAATCCTATGCAAAAAGTTTTTTTTAAACGCCTTGGGTATTTCTGAACGCACAGCACGTACAGCAATGTAAAATTAACGAGACAGGGGTTTTGCAAAAAGAAATGAGAGGAGGTAGACACAGAAGCGAACAACAGCTGCAAAAATAACATCAAATGCGAGTCATGATAGAGAAACACATCGACAGATTCCCCCGAGTGGAGTCTCATTATTGTAGAGCAAAATCAACGAAAATGTACCTTCACTCAGATTTGACTGTGCAAAAAATGTATTCCCTGTTTTTGGATGAATTGCAGAAAAGTGGAAACAACGAGAAACCGAGTGTTTCCACCTACAGAAAAATATTTACAAGCAAAAATGTATCCTTCTTTCATCCCAAGAAGGATCAATGCACATTGTGCATGACCTATAAACAGGGTACCGAAAAGTAAAAGAAGAACTAAAGGATCGTTATGACAAGCATACTGCTGAAAAAACTAAAGTCCGACAAATCAAAGCAACATCTAAGGAAGCTGCATTACGAGACAAGATTTCCTAGACTTTAAGTCATTGTCCAAGCGAATCTGGTTGCAACATTAACTGCACGAATATGGTGGAAGTAATGGTAAAGAGAGATCCCCTGAAACAATTCTTTTTAAAACCAGTCATCTTACTCCAACCTACGATTGTATTAAGTTGATGCGGAATACGAGATCTTGATACTTGATACAGAGGTGAGTTCTTTACACAAGGAGCCCGTGAAAATTATAAAGACAAAATATACAGATTTAATGTCGCTCTGTACAGGCACAACACCTGTGGTGCGGTTACCTGAATACCAAGAATTTTTCAAAAACTTACCGCATGATAATTAGAAGTGTTGGCAAATATTGGCACTAGAATATTTTATTACTTTCTTTTATTTTTTTGTAAGTTATTTTAATAAAGGATAATTTTCTTGTTACATTATTTACAATTACTTATTACATAATAAACTGTCTTAAAAAGAAACAATATGCAAAAACCGTTCGTGACGTTTCTTTCAATCCCATACTTATGATATATCACGAAGTGGTGTAAGTGAATTTTCAAATTTTTTTTTTCGAAAATAGCAGACTATTTTTTTTTTTGAGAATGGATATTATAGTGGTTAATGGTAAGAATATACTTGAAAAAAAACTAGAACACATGTACGAATAGCAATATTGGTAAACAAAGTCAAATGTTAAGCAATTTCGTTTTTTAAGCCTCCTGTAAAATTTATGATATGCTGGTTACGCCAGTTTGTGTTTTTAGGGAGATATGTACGTATCGTATCAACTTTTGGTATCATACGTTGCAACATGTGTATTTTTTTTGCCCACGGACTGCTGTTTCACGTATAACGCGGGTTCGCATAAACGTGTACATCGCCTGGGCACCATTTGGCCACTCTGCAGGATGCTAGTTGCAGTAAAGGCCTCTTACTCTTGTACGGCTTAACTATTGTGTAGGAGGTCCCCACGTACCAATGAGACTTCAAGGTCACAGCTCTAAGGGCTGCAGGCTTGATATAGGCTATGATAGGCAGATTGGCATGGTGCAGGACACGGTTAGGCATCGCCTATTGTGCTCAACACTCTCAACAGCCCTCGGACTGCTGTTTCGCGTACAACGCGGGTTCGAATAAACGTGTGTATCGTCTGGGCCTCATTTGATCGCTCTGCAGGATGCTAATTGCAGTAAAACTTAGGCCGTTTACTCTTGTACGACTTAACTATCGTGTAGGAGGGATCCACGTACCAATATACGTCTTTATTTTACGATTTTTACGTCATAATATGCAACGGTTTTAAGGTGGTTTCCCATTTGTTACATATGTACGTATCGTATCATCGTATCGTTGCAGCGTGGGGTTACCGTATCATTTACGCAGACGGGAGTGATACGGACGATTCTATCCGTTCTTTTGGTTAGTTTAATGTTTTCCGCATCGCAATGAGTACACCAGAAAGCAGTAGCCGAGTAGATTTTTATTCATTATTCTCTGTTGAAAGAGAAGACAAACGAAAACCACCACACTGGTGGTGTCAAAGTTGTACGCAAGCAGAGAGTAATATAGTGGACCAAGTTTATTGGCTGACCTGAAGTTCTAAACTGTTAGCGGTTTGTATAAGAACTTTAGGACCTATTGTAAAGCCTGTATCTTTCTTACGCAATTTCTTCCCCAGCACCTCTTTTTCGAAATTTATTAAAATGAACAGAATGCTTCGGGTCATCGGGCCCCAAATCAGTTCATATTTTCGTTAAATTTCTATAAAGTTAAATATATCTTTATTCCACTCCGTAATAACTACCTACCACCAGAAACGGAAGCGCGATGCGCGATGACTACTGAAGAAAAATAAATGAATGAGAACTTTGAACTACTTCTTTGATGTTTCGGTAAAAAAACGACAAATGGGCGATCACGTCCGTAAATTTCTATAAAGTTTATTATATCCTCTTCATTCCACTCCATTAATATTATTTTTTAATATTTAAATAATTATATATAATATAATATAATATAAATTATATAATATAAAAATAAAAATTAATAGTACCTTCCAGTGGAATTCTCAGACGACTACTGACTGCACAAAAGATAGGTATATTATATTTTATTTTTATAAAGCGAATATGCAACGACCGTGTCAAAACGTCCGTCGTCCGTTCACACTGTGACTGTCTCGTATCGTATCATTTCTTTGGTGTGTCGGCGAAAAAGCGACAATTGTGCGATCAAGTCCATTGCGTTTCTTTTTACCTATTTTGATACGTTACTATGGAACCGTTTCCTGTCTCCACTAATACACAACGATGACACGATACGTGATTTTGCAACAAATGGAAAGCAGCCTTAATACCTTGTAAGTTCCGGCTACAAAATTATATGATACAATAAAAGCAAGATAATGAATAGTAAAGAATTTTAAAGCTGATAATATGTAATAGCACCGTTGGAACGTCTTAATGCAGTTATCATTTTGGTGTCATATGATTACAGGCATAATGGTATGGAATGATTTTTAATTTTTAATAATCAACAATTTGACTTGACTACACGTGTTTATATTTGCCGATATAAAATTGGAAAAAAGCTGATTTAGCTGCTTGTTAATAAATATTCTGAATTGCAAACATGTGGACATTTTGTATTAGTATTAGTCAGAAGTCAGAAATATGTCATAATATGTTGCTCAAGCACTTGGTAATGTTGCCACTGAACATTGGCTACTAAAGGTCATAGTGTCAAAAATTGATCAATGAATGCGTAAATTTCAAAACAGGTCTAGATAAAACAGTTTAAAGCAGTTTTATCTTTTTATCGCGTTTGCATTTCATTGTTGCAATATGCAAGATACATAACACAATTAATTCCCCACACCTAAACAAAACAAAATGGGGTGGTCGTCCAAAAATCTTAGGGTGCAGATGCAGGTGACAGGGAGTGATTTTCAAAAAAATATGGGTTATTTTTGGTTTTTACCATCTATTTTGGGTGGTCATTAAAGTTCTAGTACGATATTTTATCCTAAAATATATTTTTATTAACGTTAAATTTACCAAGGGTAGAGCTTTTATATGGAGCGCTTTAATAAACAATTGCTCGTCCTCAAAACCACTAATTTGATATAATTTAACTCAAACAGGAAAAGGAAGTCTTCTGGAACCTCTAGGAAATGAATTTAAACCTCTTCTTTCAGTGCTACTCACAGAAGAGGAAAACGTTATAACAGGCTTCCTAGACGTCCCATTTCAGCTGGAATTGCCTCACTGTAAATTCAAAACTTAAAATAAAACAGGTTATAATAAAATAAATAAATATCAGGCAAATAAATAAAGGCACCAGGATCTAATCTCGTTTCTGGTAAAATCTTACAAGAACATTATGAAAAATGATACAAATTAATAGCTTTCATATGCAATGCAATACTGAGATCAAACTTTCCCAGCATCTGGAAACTTGCTCAAATTATTATCTTCCTTAAACTTGGGAAAACCCCAGCAGATGTCTCTTCCTACAGGTCCATAAGATTATTACCAAAGCTCTCCAAAATCCTTGACAACAAGTTATACGTTAAAAGACTCAAAATAATAATAGCAGAAAGGAAAATAATCCCAAACCATCAATTTGGTTTCCGCAATAAACATGGAACAATAGCAAGTACATAGACTAGTTAATCAAATTAATAAAGATGTAAATGCCAAAAGATACTGATATGCAGCTTTCCTTGACATATCTCAAGTTTTTGATAAGGTATGGCACACTAGATTACAAGTCAAACTAGACATGCTCCTTCCCCACCCCCACTATCAATTACTTAAATCATACTTAACAGACAGGCACTTTCTAGTGAAACATGGTAGTGCATATAACGACTTATATCCCATACAATCAGGCGTTCCCCAAGGAAGCGTGCTTGGGCCAACATTTATGCTGACAACACTGCTATGTGTTGTCTGTCTGTTGTCTGTCTGTCTATCTGGCATCGCACACTAAGACAATATCAGCCTCAAGAAACCTACAAACTTACCTAAATAAAATTCAGCTCTGGTTAAAAACATATTAACAACTGAATATTAACAACTGTCAGCTGCTTAAACAAGATGTTAAATATCTCGGCAGGCATTTGGAGCGACGCCTGACGTGAAGAAAACATATGTTCGATAAACGTTGGACTTGCGTTGAAACTAATCCATGAGCATTGGTTTATTGGCCGCAAAACAAAATTATCCTTGGATAATAAGATCTTACTATGCAAGTCCATCCTTAAGTCAGTGTGGACACATGAAATTCAGCTGTGGGGTACTGCCAGTATTTGCAATATTAACATCCTGCAAAGGTTCCAAAATAAAGTATTGCGTGCAATCGCTGACGTGCCTTATTACGTTCCCAAGGAAATGATTCAGCATGATATCCCCCTGGAATCCGCCAAGGAAGCCATACATCGATTTAAAGCGCCGTAAAGGGTAAGAGTTGTCAGTAATCTCAGTGCATCCTAATATATTGGCTAATCAGTTAAATGTAGAGCTGTAGAGATATAACACTCCTGACCAATAGGTTGCAATAATTCAAAAATTTAATGTAATTTTAGTTACATATATCTTCTGAATAATATGGAATATCAAAAACGGTATATAGGACGTTTTTGGAACTGTAGTTTTGTTAACAATAATAATTTACTTCAGTGACATTATCAGTTTGTGTTACTATCGTCATGGATACAAACCAACGCAAGAATTTTTTTCGCCATAAATATATTATGCAAACCAAAATTATATAGGTATTGGTTTTTTACTGCGATCGAGTTCATATTTACATATTTCTTGAACATATGCATATATAAATCGTTTTAAAATAAAATATTGTATTTTATTCGGAGTATAAGTTATTTTATGTGACTGGTATGAATATAATTCGCAGCGCTCGGCATTTAAACTCTCCTGCTCAGTCACATACTATAATTTATACTCCCAATAAAATATATTTATTATACTGTAAATTGGATTTATTTTTATAACTTTCCTTAATCTGGAAACGCTGTGTTTCTGAGTGGCAAATTCAATAAAATTAAAGAGTCTGGAAAAAATCCTTCAGAATTTCTTACAAAGGGATGCTATACCATAAAAGGTGGTGTGAAGTAAACACTAAAATGTTTAAAACAAATGATATAGTTTTTTCTCAAACTTTCTTGACGTCACTGTATTTAGCGATATTATATAATGCCTGTAATGAATTCTGTATTATATAAATATTACGTAAAGATATTAGTAAAGATTGGTGTAACGAATCAATTATCAGCGTTGGTAATATGTGGATATGGATCATATTTTACTACAATATATATATATTTGTTATACAATATATATATATATATATATATATATATATATATATATATATATATATATATATATATATATATACAGGGTGAGTCAGTTTTTTGTAGACAAACTTTAACAGGGGATAGAATGCACGTTTTTAAAAAGAAAAGTGCCTATAAATATATGGCCGATCTAGCTTCCTAAGGAAGATACAAGGTGTTAAAGTTTAATTTTTTTTTACATTAATGTGTAATATTTTCTGAACGGAATGATATATTCACTAAATATTTTACACATATCTTAACCTGCATAGGATCAACATGTTGTATTGTTCCTGTCGAAAATACTATAGTGGATGTTACTTTTTTCGGGTACTTCGGATATTCTGCATAATGGAACTTTTTTTTCGTACGCCACTGACATTATCTGATACATATTTCTAAAATAACGGCCCCTTAGTAACAATTTTGAACTCTTGTAATTTTGCTCTAACTACGACAGTTTTAGAGATATTGGCCGTTGTTTCTCTGACAGTGTAATATCGTTATTATATTTTTTTTCTCGAATTTTCTTTATGACTTATAAACGAACGCTTAGATTTTTTCATGTTTGAGGGATAATGCCTATTAATTAAGGCGCATAAAACAAGCGGTAAGAATGTTCAAAAACTTGCACAGTGGCGGGGTGGAAGGGGTGCTCCACCCCTTTCGTAAACAGAACATCTACGCCAAAGACTATTTAAAAAAAACTGTTATTTTCATTATCTACATACAGTTTAACAAAAATAATGTCCCTTCTTCTGTTTCGAAAGTCCTGTGCGGTTCCTAGTTATTTTGATTTTTAGTGTTTGATGTGGTACTAAATTAAGTAATTTATTTATTAGCAATAATAATTATCGGCTAAATATTTAATTCTTTCAACGAAACCTACCTAAATATGGTGTGTTAAGGATTCTAAAAAGCCGAAATCTCTTATTCTTTATCTTTTTCCAATGTAGTCAAAATAAATATTTGTTATATCAAGCCTTACTCAAATACAATACTTTTATATGTTGAAATCTGTTAAATTACAAATGTACTTACAATACAATAGATTATTGTGCAGTTGCCAAAAGTCTTAAAAATTTCCTTTAAGTTTTATTATACTTGTGCATATACCAATTTCTGTTTCAATTTTTGTTGTTGTTTGCTAAATAATTTCCATTTAAAACTAGCGTATTTGTAACTGTACGTAATAATTGCAACAAAATATTATACTACTTGGAAAACAAGTAAGCATTATGTCATATTTTGAAACGACAGTTTGACGTATTACAAGTTTATCTACAAACAATTTTGCTTCATCTTGAATATTTTCACTGTTATTAATTATTATTTTTAAGATTAAAAAGTTATTTTATGTGATTTGCCAGATTTTAATTAGTGTAACATGCCGTTTACATTTACAAATAGCGAACAAGCCGACATTCATTTTATTTATGGGTTCGCAAATGGGAATTCAAGATACGCAGCTAAGGAGTATCGAAGAAGATTTCAAAATAGACCACAACCTCATCATTCCGTTTTTGTGAGTATCCACCGTCGATTTGTTAACCAGGGTTTGAAAAATGTACCCGGGGGCCGACAGAACAACCGTGGACGAGATAGAGACCGTATATTGCGGGAATTTAATAGGAACCCAACGACAAGTACTCGACGTGCTGCTATTGCTCTTGGTATTTCCCAAAGTAAAATTTTCCGGGTTTTAAAACGGGATCACAGACGCCCATATCATTTTCAAGGTTTATGTCCAGGTGACGCTGAACGAAGACTTACTTATTGTAGGTGGGTTCTTAACTCCATTCAAAATAATAGGGATTTCTTATCCAATATACTGTGGACTGATGAATCTTGTTTTACTCGTCGTGGTATAGTAAATTTTCACAATCTGCATGTATGGGACATGAAAACCCACATGCCATTCGACCACGAAGTTTTCAACATGAATTTAGTACAAATGTCTGGATTGGAATTTACGGCAACCACGTGTTTGGACCTTATTTCTTGCCACAACGTGTAAATTCAGAAAATTTCCTACAATTTTTAGAAGAACACCATGGTAATATATGGGAAGTCATTCCTTTGAATTTAAGAAGACAGTCTTGGATTCAACTTGATGGATGCCCGGCCCATTATGGCAGAAATGTAAGAAATTGGCTAAACAATAACTATCCAGGGAGGTGGATAGGTCGTGGAGGTCCAGTGGCGTGGCCTCCCAGATCCCCCGATTTAACACCACTTGACTTTTTTGTGTGGGGATTCATTAAGGAAATAGTGTATACCACTCCGGTTAATACACTTGAGGAACTTCAAAATCGCATTAGAGATGCTTGCAATGAAATAAGGGTGCATCATTTAGTTAACTTAAGACGTTCTATGATACGTCGCAGTGAAATGTGTATTGAGAAGAACGGTTTACATTTTGAACAAAGTATCTAATTTTATGTATGTAGGTACTAGTGTTATTGTTATTAATTCTTGTAATTGTTATTTATAAATCATTATTGCTAACAATTGTTATTTATTCCACAATTATTATTGTTAATTAAATATTACTATAAATTCAAAAATGTTTATATCTCCATAAACATTAACATCAATGTTCATCTAATGTTTTTTTTGTAATTGTAATTACTTGGAAAGAGATAAAGAGATTTCGGCTTTTTAGAATCCTTAACAAACCATATTTAGGTAGGTTTCGTTGAAAGAATTAAATATTTAGCCGATAATTATTATTGCTAATAAATAAATTACTTAATTTAGTACCACATCGAACACTAAAAATCAAAATAACGCACAGGAATTTCGAAACAGAAGGAGGGACATTATTTTTGTTAAACTGTATGTAGATAATGAAAATAGTTTTTTTAAATAGTCTTTGGCGTAGAAGTTCTGTTTACGAAAGGGGTGGAGCACCCCTTCCACCCCGCCACTGTGCAAGGTTTTGAACATTCTTACCGCTTGTTTTATGCGCCTTAATTAATAGGCATTATCCCCCAAACATGAAAAAATCTAAGCGTTCGTTTATAAGTCATAAAGAAAATTCGAGAAAAGAAAATTATAATAACGACATTACACTGTCAGAGAAACAACGGCCAATATCTCGAAAACTGTCATAGTTAGAGCAAAATTACAAGAGATCAAAATTGTTACTAAGGGGCCGTTATTTTGGAAATATGTATCAGATAATGTCAGTGGCGTACGAAAAAAAAGTTCTATTATGCAGAATAGTCGAAGTACCCGAAAAAAGTAACATCCACTATAGTATTTTCGACAGGAACAATACAACATGTTGATCCTATGCAGGTTAAGATATGTGTAAAATATTTAGTGAATATATCATTCCGTTCAGAAAATATTACACATTAATGTAAAAAAAAATTAAATTTTAACACCCTGTATCTTCCTTAGGAAGCTAGATCGGCCATATCTTTATAGGCACTTTTCTTTTTAAAAATGTGCGTTCTATCCCCTGTTATAGTTTGTCTACAAAAAACTGACTCACCCTGTATATATATATATATATATATATATATATATATATATATATATATATATATATATATATATATATATATATATATATATAGATATATATATATATATATATATATATATATATATATATATATATATATATATATATATATATATATATATATATATATATATATATATATATATATATATATATATATATATATATATATATATATATATATATATATATATATATATATATATATATATATTGTATAACAACGAGTGCCGAATTTCGAGATTATTGTAAATCTGTATTTACTGCCGCTGTATTTTTTTCTGCAAGCGGTGTCCTCATAAATATTTTCAAATTAAAATATCTGATTAATATTTATTGACAACTTACCGTGTTAATTATTGGGTAGTGAATTTAAATTTTCGTTTGAGAAACTTAGGATATATGATAGTTGAATTTGAATGTACCATGTCATTGTATTATTGTATGATAATGTGTGATTTTGCAGTTATGTTCACTGTTTCTAGTTTCTACCCACTTTCTGATATAAAAAGAATATCAAAATATTAAAGATAATATCAAGATATGACCTTAAAAAAAACACTTTTTAAGATATTGACATGAATTTGGTGAGACTTCTGAATATGTTTGCTAACTTTTATGAACACGCGATGATCAGGATGTCTCAAAGCACGTGCGATACAGACTATCTACAACAGCACCATTGTTTCTGCATTCTCAATAAATGTAATGTATGATAGCGTATTCCTGGGAGGTATACTGGAATACTGGTACGGCATAATAGTACTATTGAACCTTAAAGACATACGTCAGTTCACGCGCAAACACACGTCAGGTCGATGTTATCTCCAGTAGAATAAGTCAAAATCACTAGGCAACACATAAGTCCAAAAAATTAATAAACTTCTTAAATTATATTTTTTTCTGTAAAGTAAAACACAAAATATTACACCAATAAAATTACACTAAACGAGCATTTTTTTAAAAATAACTTTCCAAGCTAGCCTCTTTTTTTACAGCATGAAGAGTTTGTTAGCTAATAAAAAAAATGTTACACTTGTATCGGGCAAAAATGTTTTTTTTTCGCAAATATATGGCACTATTAATTTTAATGTTTGGTCTGTGAAATGTGTGTTGAATGGCTATTCAGGGTTGCATAATAAAAATTAGAATATTAGAATATGGAATTTTGTACACTCGAAAAACTGATATAAGGTGCCGAATTTCACCAAAAATTAATTTTTTTTACTAAGGTCATATTTGGATATTCAGGTCAGTCATGAGCTGGCCTATTATATCTCCAAGGGATTGTTAGTCATAACAGAAAAGTATTATATTACAAAAACTAATTTATTTTATCTAAGGGTCCGAGTGAAGTGTTCTTAGTCGTAAAGTCTATAAATTGTTTATAATAAATAACTCACTTTAATCCTAGACGTAATAACTCACTTTAATCTTAGGGCATTAGGGACTATTGCTAGTGCATAATGTGAGAAATATATTCTAGCTTAAAACAGTCGTGTAGATGTTCATATAGGATACAGACGCACTTTCCGGTATATAGTAAAGACCAAAGCTATTTAATAAAATAGTCTTCATTCAAGTACAGAGTTCTTCATTTCCATAGCCTAATTTCCAATAGGTTATGGGCCCAGATTACGCGTTGTGATATTCTGTGTTCTGTGTTAGTGGCTATAAAAACAATACGTGCTTAATTGGATATTTTAATTAGTGTAGTGTCTATAATAACAACTAAGTACTTTATTATATAATCTCGTGTAGTAATTAAAATAGTGATAATACAAAGACTATGGAAAATTTAAAATTAAAAATAAACATTCAAGTCTTTAATGGCGAAAAGTACAGTGTCTGGAAATTTAGAATTAGAGCCTTATTAACGGAACTTGACGTGATTAAAGTGATTGACAATGAAATTCCAGTTGAGTTAACAGACGACTGGAATAAAGCTGAACGAATTATGAACGAAGCCAAAAGAATTATTGTAGAATATTTATCTGATTCATTTCTTACTTTTGCAACGACAGATCGTACTGCAAGGGATATTCTGGATTGTTTGGATGCTATTTATCAACGAAAAAGTCTTTCCACCCAACTTTCATTAAGAAAGAAATTGCTGAGTTTGAAATTGCGTGGTGATACATCGCTAGTGAAGCATTTTACCCTTTCTGAAGATCTCATCGCAGAGTTATTAGCTGCAGGTGCAAAATTAGAAGAAACTGATAAAGTGTCTTATTTATTATTAACTCTTCCTAAGGTTTATGATGGTGTAATAACCGCAATCGAAACTTTGTCAGAAGACAATTTAACTTTGGCTTTTGTTAAGACTAGACTTCTAGATCATGAAGTCAAATTAAAAACAGAGAGCCATGATACAAGTACAAAAGTTCTCCGAGCAGATTGGCGAGACGATAGTTCTTACAAAACCAATTTTGGGGTCAAGAAACCGCCGAAGAAAGAGAATTATAAGACCCGTACCTACAAGTCCAACTGGAGATCATCGAAACTAAATATCAAGTGTCACCATTGTGGTCGAAAAGGTCATATGAAAAAGGATTGTTTTTATTACAAAAAGGGTTTCCAATATCAAAATATAGCAAGGAAAAGAATGGTCCAAACTGTCCAACTCACCGAACCACAATATCAAAGGACGAAATTTCGGGTTTCGCATTCTTGGTTGGAGACTATCAGTGTGAAACTGATAATACAATCAGTTTCATTTTGAACTCTGGAGCATCGGATCATATTGTCAACAGAGATGACTTATTTTCTAATGTTATCGAACTGAAGATTCCACTAAAAATTTCAATTGCAAAAAATGGAACCTTTATTACCGCAACAAAGAAGGGTGCGATAAATGTATCGAGTAATGTGGGAATATCAGGAGTTCTAGACGATGTCCTTTACTGTCCAGATGTACCACATAATTTATTGTCCGTGCAGAGGATGCAGCAGGCTGGACTGACCATAGTTTTTAGTCAAACAGGTGTAGAGGTAACAAAAAATGGTAAAAGGATATTGAAGGGTAAGCCTCTAAACAATTTATTTTATGTTGATTTTATGGTCAATAAAAATCAGAATAATTATACTGCACAAGTATTATACTGCACTCTGGTTAAAATCATTAACAACCAGCATTAAAATCAATATTTCAGACCCAATCACCATTTATGAAGATAATAATCGTTGTATAAGTATTGCAAACAATCCGACTAATCACAAAAGGTCAAAGCATATTGATATAAAATATCATTTTTCTAGGGAACAAATCGAAAACAATATAATAAAATTGAAATATGTTCCTTCAGGTATGCAGCTCGCAGATGTATTGACCAAGCCGTTGCCAGCACCCAAATTTCAGGAACTCAAACTTGGAATGGGTTTGGAGAAATATGTTTATACATATTTATTTAAGAGCAGTATACGATTTATTTCATTGATCATTCATACTTGAATTTAAATTACCAATACACCAACACTTGCAGTGACGTTTTATGACATTAGTTTTTGACGGAATTCATTCTTAGAATACACAAACCTAGTCTACTATTTATATTTGTTCTATTTGAACATATTATATATAAAAGCATTAGGCATACAGTTATCCAGAAGATGTTAAACTTTAAAATGCATAAAATCTTGTTGAACCTATTGAAAAACAACTACTTTTTCCAAATATATGCGGGAAAATATTGAATTACATATACAATAGAGTTCTGAAACATTCAAAGAGGGAGTGATACAGAAATTGCTTGCTTAGTCAAAACTAAAATCATTTGTTGGTTGTATGTATTAATTGTTTCTTCGAAAATTCGAAAAATTTTCACAAAATTTTCACAAAACAAATATGAATAGCAAAGAATTTCAAAGCTAATAAATATGTCCAGGGTGAAAATTGGATATTTTTCGAATTTTCGAAGAAACAATTAATACATACAACCAACAAATGATTTTAGTTTTGACTAAGCAAGCAATTTCTGTATCACTCCCTCTTTGAATGTTTCAGAACTCTATTGTATATGTAATTCAATATTTTCCCGCATATATTTGGAAAAAGTAGTTGTTTTTCAATAGGTTCAACAAGATTTTATGCATTTTAAAGTTTAACATCTTCTGGATAACTGTATGCCTAATGCTTTTATATATAATATGTTCTAATAGAACAAATATAAATAGTAGACTAGGTTTGTGTATTCTAAGAATTTGAGTTCCGTCAAAAACTAATGTCATAAAACGTCACTGCAAGTGTTGGATTAATATTTTAAATTCAAGTATAAATGATCAATGAAATAAATCGTATACTGCTCTGAAGATCCTCAAGAAAGGTGAAAGAACTTGTACAACTTCTAAGTGGTTCGTTTTCGTGTGTATAGTGGTTCATTTCCGTATGTATGTCCAGATATAGTACTGGTAAGTGTGTTTTCCTTCTTATTCGTCTATTTGCTTATTACTATGTAATGAAATATATATATATATATATATATATATATATATATATATATATATATATATATATATATATATATATATATATATATATATATATATATATATATATATACCACCCCTGTAGTTAAAAAACTATTTGCAAATTATTTGAGAAATCGACGAAACATCGGTTATGACGATTATTATTTTAGGGGTTTTTGAGTTTCGAGTTAAGTTTTTCGGGTTTCGAGTTTCAAGGGGTTTTGATATGTTCATCCCACTAACCCCTAGTAAATCGCACAATAAGTTTTATTGTGCAATTTGAATAATTTTTTAAAATCTCAGAATTTCCAACTGTTGATTCTGCTCAATGCATGTTTCCTCACCTGTTATAACCATGTGCAATTGTTCAACTTACATCCGCATCCATCTTAACAGTGGTGCCTATGTAACATGTGTGCTCAAGCTGTAGTTTGTTTGAACCCAAGGGACCTAACCTTTTTCTAATTTTTTAATATGTGTTTAATATTTTATGACACAATCCTTAACCGGTAACATGTTTTTTAACTATAAGTGTCACCAAATTTGTTGACGCCAAAAACTCCCGAGAAGTAGGAGACAATAAAAAAGGACCAAGTTAGTGATTCATTCATTGTAAGGTTGACAGCAGCCAGCACAAGGCATCTCGTAAACACCGTTGGAATCATTAGATACCTTGTCTTTTGGGGGGTTCATTAAGTTGGATACTGCCTGTTCAGTAGGTAGTGCAAATTCTCTCTTTTTTTTTTTTAGGAATTTTGATACAAGGTAAGCTTTCTGTTCTTCTGACGGATAGATTACTAAAAATTCCACATTTGGGCTTTATATATGGACTTTGTTTTATTTATCATTTATCGTAACTGCATAATAAAAGTGCTTGCTCATGTTTTGTCTGTCAGTTCCCCGGAGAGATCTGTTTGAAGAAGTGTAATTTGAGGTAAAGCTAAAAGTAACAAATATACCAAACTTGCAAAAATCTGGAATAGTGTATGAAAACCATAAAATCACATTTTTTCCCGATTTTAATTATAACAAAAGATTTATTTAAGTTTCACCTCTTGGGTGATAATTCTTGAGGTTTTCCAAATATTTGAAAACTGGTGGTGTGATGAAAATATCCCTTATCGATATTTTTACATTGCAAAAAGTCTCAGAACACCCATATTAGTCAAGAAAATAGTTAGTACGTTCGCGAAAAAAGGATATCTTTATATCAGCTTCCTAGTATTGTGCAGAGTTCTCGTTATCGCAAACTGGCAATTACTACATTCCATGATACAAAGACTGCCTTTGCATCATGCTACATTCTAATCTAATGTAGTTGCAAATATGGGCAATGAAATCCTTGCACTTGTTGCTTACGCTGAAGTGATGTAAGGTGATTAAATTCTGCACCACATGATTAGATATTTTCAGACATTGACCTAGAATTTCTCATAAATTAAATATTTCATTGACCTTATGTTGTAATAATATGACATTGATGGGTTAATGATTGCATTATGATTACCTATAATATGTAGATTTATATGTTTAAGAATGAAATCTATTTTAAGATATTTTACGTTGGTCGGTATATGAACATTATACGATATACCTAGGAACATACGCTGCGCTGTTCAAGCGCTCTTTGTTAAAAACAATAAAACGAGAGCGACGCGACGGCACAACGAAGTCTATTATATGTAGTTTTAATTATATCCGACTAACGTTGTTGTAAGCTACTGTATGAAAAGAAAGAGAGGGCACGGTTTCGTACATTGTAACTAGCGAGAATAATATCGATCAACTGATCGATGTCTTTTGACTAGCACCGTAGTCCCGGTAGCATAGCACCGTTATGTCAGGTTATGTCGCTCAGTCTGAACTGCTGCTGTCAAATTTCTGTCTGAATTTGTTTATCTTTGTTGAATAGAGCAAAGCAACAGTAACCAAATAGCAAAGACAGCAGTAACCAAAAAAATACCTGGAAGGCGGTAGGTACTGTTGCGGTATGTATTTTTAAAATCATCATCCTAACCTCACAATTTGTTTAACATTTCAGTTTAGCGATTTGGAGAGAAAAGGTGCCCAAAGAATATCCCGAAAATGCGTGTTTTAAACCTCTAAACTTTTTAGAAAATATAAAACTTATAGATTGCGACTCCATTGAAAAATGCTAATACTTGCAAGAAAAGCAAAAAAGAGAAAATAAAGTACTGATTTGATTCGTATGATTTATATCTATGATGAACCGCCAACTTTAAAGATCTAAAGAGTATAAAATAAAGAGATTCAACAATGAAATGCCAACACTCCATTTGTAAAAGAGTGCTATTAGATTAGCTTAAGTGCGAATTAGTCTCTTGTTTTAAATTACTTCAGGCAGCATCAGTAAATCAGACAATGGTGTGGAAACCCATAGGCTGCTAATTAAGATGGAGAAATGTTCATGAACGACATGTTTAAAACAAAATAAATGCCTGGAGGGATGTTTTAAATTAAGATGGAAATATGTACAGACAACTAACATGAGATGAACAATATTATCTTGACGCGTGCACCTACCGTATACGAGGACGGTTTAATGGTTTCATCCTCATTTGTCGCTATCAATTACGATACGGGGACCATGCGAAAATATTCCAGTAAACATGTTTAATAATCACCTTTTCTTTAGATTTTATTAGTATCTGTTAAACATGGGTTAAAGAAGAACTAAAATATAAATTTATATGGGTATTTATTGAACATTGCATTGTAAAAATAAATACAAAAGTACTATATATTCGATGACAAAATAATATTAATGAGAACCACCCTCATCTATTGACAACCAATGAAATCTCGATTCATCAATACGATTCATCAATACGAAATAAGTGACAAACTAGCTTCTCAAAAGAAAGGACAATCAAAATTAATGTAAATGCAATTCTTTTATATTAAATATTAATTTTAGGTTATTTCAACAAATATAACCCGCACGCACGCTCCGCGCTTGTGTAGTTTGTGTAGCAGGAAAGCTTTTTACACGATAACGCGAAAAAATGGCACTCGATAGTTATATTGACTAAAGTTTAGTCGTCGGACTGGAAGAGAACTTGCGAAATTCAATCGGGCGACTCTGTGACAAAATTCCTGTGACGTAACAATCTAAATATATTCTTGTGAAATCCTTGGATACACATTATGTCATGTACACGTATCTTTATTATCTGGTCAATCATGTGACCCTGTGACAAAAGTAATTGTGTTTTAGGTAGTAAAGAAATGGGAAAAAATAAAGCAGAAGCTGTGGAATTCGAACACGAGACATTCAGTACACAAAGCATATGCTTTACTCCTAGGCTACCAGCGCTCTGGCAAACCTCTAATGAACTGAATATCCCCAATGCGTAATACGCATAACCGTAATAACCCAATGCGTAATACGCATTGGGTGAAGCTACGTATATTTCTATTATTGAGAAGTCTTGGGTTAGTAGCAATGCTATAAATAACGGTGAAAGGAAAATGTAATTAGAATACTCACAACTTATATATTTTATTGTATGCTGAAACAAATACTTTAGAAGTTTCATAAGTCTTTTCACTTTTATTGAAGCTCTTCAGAATGATTTATCTACTTAAAACCATCTACATTTTAATTTCTTATTGGTAGGAAAGGAGCTAGGGGAGGGTAGGGTAACTGTAGGCAGCGGGTAAGTCTGCGCAGTATCATATTAAATCAACTGCAACGCCAACATTATATGAACACATCGCCATATGTCTGCTAATAACGAAAAACCTAGCTCCGTTAGTTTAGTAGAGAACTATGTAGTATTATCTGAGGCAACTTGGCATTTGTTAAAACTAGGTGTTGTGAACTAAACATCGCCTGCTCGAATTTAAGACATAAGTACTGTATTTTCTAACAATTATTAAATTATGCAACTCATTATGGTTCATTGCAAAATATCTGCATGCGACATTCGCATTAATATAATAATAAAAAAATATGTCTTTTTTATTTAAAGAATCGTTTCGGCAAACTGTACGCAGAAGTGTAGGGGTAATTGTACGCGCGCAGTTACCTCATAGTTAGGTATATAAAATTATGTTTCTATGCAAAACAATTAAAAACAATTAGACAATTAAAAACAATATAAGCAATTAAAAACGAAGTGTAGTTTAGATGCACTGGTTGTTCCCATTAGGCACATGCTTTGTGTAGTGGATGGGACACTGCAGAAAATTATCTTGCCTGTGTAAGGAAGATCTCTTTCATTTGTTATGCCGATTTTTATGATATTTTTACTTAGGTTTATGTTTAATGATTTGTTGTATTTTGAAAATATTTTTCTTGTAGTTAACGCAAGTATTTTATGGCATGTTTTATTTGTATAATATCATTTTCAACTATCATTTTGGAAAAAAGTGTTAACTTGCAATAGAAAAAAGTTATTTTATTGCAGTTGTCAATATTTAATTAATTTTTCTTTCGAGGGTAAAACATATTTCAAATGAATGAATTGCGTACAATTGCCCGACCGTCGCGTATAGTTGCCCCATATGCTCGGGAAAGTGTGCGCTGTGCAACTTTAAAAAAAATATTTTGGATATTTTATCACTTTATAATTAGTTCTATATTAAAAGCGGGTAGTGATAATATTACCACAAAAAAGCTGGTCCTTTAGCTATCTTTATAAGGCCAATAGCCAATACACGTAAAATTTTAAACGTCCGCACATTTATCCCAGTCTCTCCTATATGTATTATCCTACGAAATCGAGAGAATCCTAGTTGCTTGTCAAAAATAATGTCACATGAAAGTGTGTAGTAGAATTACCTTTGAAAGCGTCATGTAATATGATAATTATTGAGTAACTGGTCTCAACATAGTGTCACACAGTGGTTATTCACGATTATCAAGCGGCAATTAGTCGTTTCTGGGATCGGTCGAATTTCAAAATTTGTGAATATATTCCAAGGGGTACTTGGATTTGATGGATCTAACTGATATAATTTGAAACTATTGAAGCGTAGAGCGCCATCTTTTAGACAATAGTCAAATTAGTGCCAAGCGATACTACTAGAAATAGATGGCTGAATATCCATAAAAGCAATTATATATGAAGGTATATCATAAATCATTGATAAAAGTAAGCCAGAACTGATTTCACAATTTTCATTATCTGTAACTGCCTTCGAAATCAGTTAACGTCTTCGGACGTTAACTTTGGACCTTGTTTTTGGTAAAATTTGTAGGTATATAGATAGTATATACTTGTGAAAGTTGTAATATTCCTCGATTTATTTTCTATACATTCCACTGGCTATTTTTCCAGTAAATACCAAACAAATCTACGAATACACTATAAATAAATATTATACAGTAAAACCTTTAAATAGCAATCAACAAAATTTATTATAAAATGGCAGTTAAATGGAAGTGGCCGATATTGAGATATATACCTATAAAAATAAATAAAATAGAAGGTATTCTTTGTAATATCAAAATAACAGCAATAAAATCATATGAAAGTATGTATATACGGTACTTATAAAAAACAATTTTAAATTTTTATGTCTTCTGCCTGTTTATTCCGGCTAATCTCCGTAACCACTGGACCGATCTTGACGGGATTTTCACTGGCAGATAGCTGTTATAAGGAGTAACTTATGATATTTTTATTTTGTAGAAGAGAATATGGTTCGCGCAGAAAAATTAAAATCCATGATATTGTGAAAAAAATCCGATTCAAATACGGAAGTATACATCCAATATAACCCAATATAAACACTAATAAATAATTAATTATTAACGTATATCTCCCGTTCGATCTTCGAGCAATAATAAAATAATTATTACGTTACAACTATACATACAAAAATGAAGTCAAACAATAAAAGCCCTAGGTAATATTAACCATATTAAATAGGTAATTCGAAAAAAAAAATACAGGAAAATATAATAGATATATAATATTAAAAAAGAGATTTTAAAAACGAATTTTTAAAAACTATGAATTAGTATATCATTAGTTTCTTTTATATCTAAATTTTATAAATATACACATGCCAAAAAATTCATCATTCACCATTCTTTTCATATTAAAGATTATTTGAATATCAAAACTGGAGAAATTCTTTTACTTTAGGAACTTCTTAATTATATAATGTGAATTGATACATAATGTGTGTATTCTTCCCTTTGTGTGTGTTATTCTTCCCTGTGTGTATGTTATTCTTCCCTTTATTTGTTTGTATGCCTGCGAATAATGAGAGTATAACTAATGTCTGTTGGATAAATAAATAAATTCTACTAAAACTGCGGTATCACCGGCGCGTTCGCCATTTTATGTCATGCGACTGCGATGTATGTCGGGGCTATATGCAACAGATGGAAATACAAGACATGGTACAGCTTTTCTAATACCTTATATCTTTAAAGTTGGCGGTTACGTCATACGAGGTTTCCATTGGAATAATGGCAGCTTAGTGCGGGTGCCCATAAGTGCATTGAAATTGCACTGAAAGTGGAGAAAAGGTGAATTCAGCTGAAAGATAACCAAATTCTGTCAAAAGCCAAAAGAAATCGATCAGTTGATCGATATTATTCTCGCTACAGTTACAATGTACGAAATACTCTCTCTTTCTTTTTCGTACATCTGCTTACAACAACATTAGTCGGATATATCAACAGTCAATATCAAATACTTCTTTTTGTTGTCTCTCTCGTATTATTATTTTTTAACGAAGAACACTCGAACGGCGTATGTTATAGATGAAGAATAATTTAGTGCCGTAACCGCCAACTTTAAAGATGTAAAGATTATGTATATTTCCAAGGTATATTTGACATCACTTTAACTACTATTTATAAATTATAGCGCAAATATTTTATCAAATATTCAATATGTGGCAGAATATACTTTGATATTTTAAAGCCCAAGGATAATATAATGGGACTCTTGGGCTATATAATGGGAATATAATTATTATGTCCTAACAGGGTATATGATATATTATTAGTCAAATTATGGTCCTTGGAAAAGTGCTGACGTACTCGATATGACAAAACTATCTCTTGTATATCAAAATAGAAGCAGATTGGTTTTTACGGTGAACATGTATTAGAGTGCGAGTGCTGCTTCTATTCCTATTCCGTTCCGTACAAGTCATTGTGAGTGATGTACATATACTCATATGGTCTATGATATCTTAAAACCTCGTATTTTCCTATTTGTGAGCCTGGGTGGGTTTTATTCAATTATTTCCTGTTGCGTACCTACAGAATACATTTTCTGTCTGCATCTCTTAGATGTTTGATGTAGTTTTAAAGGGGATTTGCCTTGATATTACCTTACCTTTGGTAAGATATCAAAGAAACTATTTAATATTTATGGGCAGCCGTAGAACAGAAGAGATGCGCCGTAATGTTATTGGGAAGTATAACGGGACTACCGTACGTATTTGTTCTTTTTGAATCCATTGTATATAAACAGATTTAATATCTTTTATTTATTTCTGTCCAGTTTATATGCAGTTACAGTAGAACTATATTATTATTAGCGAAATGCTTATAACTACAGGAGACACGTGGTTCTTTTAATTTGACTTCTATGTACATGGTGTCTCAATACTCAACGCCATCCCTTGGAGAGCTGATAGGCCAGCTCCTGAGTGATCAGAAATTAAAATATGACCTTAGGAAAAACGGTTAGTTCTTGAGATATTATCTCTTTTATGAATTTGGTGGAAATCCTCACCTTGGATAAGTTTAAGTGCCTCATTTACAAAATTCAATATTTCAAGATTCTAATTTCTGTACTGAATACTGAGTAGCCCTTCCATTGTTAAAGTCAAATTAATGGTGCAATACATTTGCGAAAATAAAACCATTTTTACCCGATACAAGTGTAATTTTTTTTAACTTATTTTTTTACATTAGAAAATTATTTCGATGATTGGTAAATCGAGTGGAATCACTTGATAATAATATTAAAAGTGGAAGATATTTATTAAAAACAAAACAAATTAAAGTAGTGATGCCCACGAGACAAACTAGGCCATACTTTCACAAAGTCTCGTCTTGTCTCGCCGATAAGATATCTAGTCTCGTATCGAGTCTCGTCTCGCAGCCCCCAGTCTCGTATCGTCTCGCTTCTCGTACGAGAGTCTTGCAAAAGTATCCAAGTCTCACTATGCATAATCTTGTTCCAAGGATACTTACCTACTTGCGGTGATGTACGTGTAGCAAAAGGAAATTACAGATATTAAAAGATAACGTCATGTATTATACGAAGTAATATTTATTTGCAAATAAAACACAAATTTTAACTAATATTCTTAAACTTTTAAATTTTCTTCTAAAATTACCAGTTTTCAGAGCTTTCTCTGTCACAAATTTTTCTGTTTTTTACCCAGTCGTTTAGGCATAACAAACATCGTGCAGATTCGTTATTAAGACGATTTCGATGTTTCCTTATAGTTAAAGCAGCACGTGAAAACAGTCTTTCTGCTGGGACTGAAGTAGCCGGTATGCTTAAGAGATCTCGTGCCGTCAAACTTAGAAT
>CAXKVY010004341.1:0-15000 GCA_964058915.1 Tetropium fuscum
GTCCTTCTTATATAGTAGTAACAGAAACACAAATAGTTATTTAAAAAATAATTACTAACACGGGCGTAAAACACACAAATTGAAATTATCGGACAACCGTGACACCGATTATGCCGCCATTATAGTGACACATGGACTGAGCGTTAATGCACACACCAGACTGGTGGTGGTGGCGCTGTCTTACACTTCGCGCGGAACTTGACTTAAATGTAACAACCAGCCTCTGTAACAACCAACCCCGGTCTCCCCTACTTTATCAAGAAATAATATAAAATTAATAATATTGCTCTTGATACAAGTTCAAGTTCCTCATCAGAGGATGAGGTTGATATATTTTTAAGAAGGCCGAAAATATATAGAAAAAGGGAAGACTTTATGAACAAATATGATGACTTAGAATTTTATCAAAGATTTAGGTTAACAAAAGCTACTGTAAATTTCCTGATGATTCAAATTGAACATCTAATATCATTTCCTACAAACAGGTAAGTTTATTTTATTATGATCTCATACAAGGGTAGATATATTACTAATTGAGAATTTCAAATTTATCAAAACGTTATAAATTTTTTCAGAGGAGGATATATACGGCCAATAATCCAGTTACTACTTACTCTGAGATTCTATGCAACGGCCAGTATGCTTATTGCAGCAGGTGATTTCATGGGAGTCTCAAAAGCCTCAGCACGTCGAATAGTCAGGAGGGTATCGGAAGCCATAGCATCATTGCGTCCACGATATATAAACATGTATCGCGATAATGGTGAAATGAAGAGGGCAGCTGAAGACTTTTATAGAATAGCAAGCTTTCCAAAAGTAATTGGGGCAATTGACTGTACTTTAATTAAAATAGAATCTCCTGTAGGTGAGGATGCCGCAATATTTCGTTCCAGAAAAGGTTTTTTTGCCCTAAACATACTAGACCAAGAGCCCGTGTCACTTCTCGAACGTATCATAAGTTTACGCGCAATGACCATGGGAACTCGTGGTATCGATGTCGACGATGCTACAGACATGTCCGCCATACATTTTTTGTCGGGCGAAGTGAGGGTAGGAGAGTTGCTGAATGGTTATAAAAAAATTGGTGAAAAATATTGACGGTTCACGACTGAGGGTAGTGGAAAACAAAAGTTTTCAATAAAATAAAGCGACGCTCGCCGTTTGTCAGTCGTCTACAACTTGGCGTTCACCTGCTGTAACGTTCAAAATATGTCAAGAAAACGGGCCCCAAAAAATTTTACAGTTTATGACTGACAATAAGGGGGTCTTTCCAATAGCCTTAGAACGACACAAATTTCGTCCGCCAGTCTTTTTCAATGGGGCGGAAGGGCGCTGGGCCCTCCGATTTTGGAAAAATTTTAGATATTTTTTTATGATAAGTTTACGACTGACTTTTCAAAATTAGGTTCAATTCCAACTAACTAATCGGAAAATGCAATTACCAGTCATTCAACATGTGGTAGAAATCTTGTCAGTCGTAAAAAAAAGTTCGTGGAATGAGGCTCTGTAGAGCACGGCTGCTAGTTCTGGATTTGTATCATCAGGTGTTTATGACTGCCACTCGAAAATTTTGTTACAACAGAAGCACGTAAAAGTAAAAATACATTTCTCAACTGTTTATTTTAACTGTTACAGCAATGACAGCAATAGCGGTAGCATTTGTTCTATGCCTGTGCGCATGCGCACCGCGCAGGGACGCCAGAGAATAAATGCTTGTATTGCATTATCATTCAAATGACGTATATTTTTAATTTTTAGCGGGCCTTTGCCACACTTCACATGATTATGGGTGACAAATTCTTGATTTATGTGGTACAACTAACGTTCTATAAACTTTTTTAAGCATAAACTAATAATATTGAAGTATACTTGGATATTTGTGTACCTCTTTAAGGGCCCAGTACCTTTTTGCCATGTAGTATATGACTGACGGTTATAGATTCTCGATTTGTGCATAACAGATTACTTGTCCCTAAATTTTGAAATGTAAACTTATCATAAAAAAATATCTAAAATTTTTCCAAAATCGGAGGACCCAGCGCCCTTCCACCCCATTGAAAAAGACTGGCGGATGAAATTTGTGTCGTTCAAAGGCTATTGGTAAGACCACCCTATTGTCAGTCGTAAACTGTTAAATTTTTTGGGGCCCGTTTTCTTGACATATTTTGAACGTTGCAGCAGGTGAACGTAAGATATAGACGACTGACAACCGTCGAGCGTCGCTTTATTTTATTGAAAACTTTTGTTTCCCACTACCCTCAGTCGTAAAGTTTTAATATTTTTCACCTATTTTTTTATAACCGTTCAGCAATTCTCCTAACCCCACTTCGCCCCAGAAAAAATGTATGGCGGGCATGTCTGTAGCATCGTCGACATCGATACCACGTGTTCCCATGGTCAGTGTGCGTATCTAACTTATGATACGTTCGAGAAGTGACACGGGCTCTTGGTCTATACAGACTGTTTCCGATTCCAAACTAAAAATCAGAAATTTGGTTGCTCGATGGCCAGAGTCTTGTCATGATCAAACTGTTTTTAATAACAGCAACCTTAAAGGAGAGTTTGTGGATGGTAGATATGGTCGATATATCTTAATTGGAGACAGTGGATATGCAGTTGATCCGTATCTTATGACCAAGTTGCAACATACACAAACAGCAGCAGAAAACCTATATAACGAATCAATCATTAGGACACGTAATGTAGTGGAAAGAAAATATGGGGTGTGGAAAAAAAGATTTCCGGTTTTAAGTTTAGGAATGAGGCTTCAGTTACCTACAGTGATGACTATTATCGTTGCAACAGCCATTTTACACAATATTGCTGTTGATATGAATGACAATTTTCCTGAAGAGTGGTTGGGGGATTTAGGACAAGTAGAGGATGATGCAGATGAAAATGATGTAGAGCATAATGTCAACAATAGGGGACGCATCTTCAGAGGATTACTTATTAACGAACATTTCGCTAGAATTTAAAAGAAAAGTAAATAAACATAAGTTTAAAAAAAATTACTAGGTATATTCATATTAATGTATATTGTATACAACTAAATATGTACAATCGTTGGTACAATGTAATTTGCAGCATATGCAAAGCCTTTTAGTAAATGAAATATCTTTTATACAGTTTTATAGTAAAGATCTGTTCAAGTCATCGCATTTAATGACTTTTTATGCCTAAGCTCCTCTTCCTTTATTAATATTTCCAGATCCAAAAGTCGCATTTTTTTTTGTGTTCTTCCTCTTCTCTAGCTGTCCAAAACTTTTTCGTTTCAATTTCGCCTTCTAAGAATAGTGTATTTTTTTGTAGTACTCCTCTTTGCTTGCGATAACTGGGTTAGATGTGGGTTACAATTTTTTTGAAATTGGCTCTTAATCTTCGAGGTACGTATTGACTCCATTCATTGTCGCGACTTCTCTTACAAGATGATCCTGCTTTAAGTGGTAATTTTTTTGCCGAGGAGTACCACTTTCGACTATAGCTGAGCTAAATTGAGATGCCACAGGTTCATCGAAAATATTCATTACTCGAGACATGCCCATTTTACTCGACAAAGGTAACTGAAATCCTCTAGTCTAAAAGTAACTAGTCCTCTCCGACTAGTGCATCCGCATCAATAATTAATACTAAAGTTTCCTCTTGTTTATTTGTCGAAAAATCTAAATCAGCATTTTTTGACAAATTACGATTAGTGATAGCCTCGGAGAAACTCTCATTGGGAATACTTTCAGAGGTGCTATTATCACAATCAAATTCTGATTCCAATCCTACCACTGTTTTATAATTAATAATTTTTAGCACCGCTTCTATAATAGGGTCAAAGCTGTCATCAAGTGAAGGACCTCCACCAGTGCCCTTCAAGTACATACGATGATTAACAGCCACTTTCCTCGCCTTAGTTTTTAAATTGTCAAATTTTGATTTTAACTGATCGATGTTTCTACTTTGACCACTTTTAGCGTTAAAATTATTGCCTATTCTTCTCCATGCTACTTTCTGTGAACAAATATTATGTACATTACAAAAGAAACAGTTATTAAAATAGTCGACAAACCTTCTCTGCACTTGAAACCTTGTTTGTTACTTTGCATACAACAATATGTTTTTCATTAAATACTTCTTCCAACAATAACATTTCATCTTCTTTGCTAAAATTAGCTCCCCTGTTCTTTTTTTTTTATCGCACATTCTAAATACAAAACTTAAATAACAAAATAAAAAATAAATGCGGTAAAGCATAAACTGCCAAACCAAAAAATCAGTAGAAATTCATGCGTCTCAGATATCTCTCATTGAAAATAGTCCTATTCAGAGTAGCCAACAAGATAAAAAAATGTAAAAGTCGACTTTACTTAAAGGGAACGTGAAATTTCGTTATGGAACGTGTCTACTTCAAAATGGTCTTTAAAGTGACTTTTAAGTTAAAGATTCCTTTCGCTAAAGGCACTTTAAGGGTTATATTATGGCAAGGATTATAGACTAACAGGATTGCTTATCGGCCACGTGTTGTTAGACAAGATCTGACGTCAGCGGTTAAGTTCGGCCGGCATCCTTTTGCGCCAACGGTCGATTCCAAATTGATGCTAGGCTTCTCTAGGCACGATGTTAATGTACAAAAAAAAACACACTACACAAACGCCGGGGAAATACACCGGTGGGGCAATGAACCTACGCCGTACGTATCCGCTGACGTCAAAAGCGTGGTGGGGGCCTAGGAGATTTGTCCAACGTTGCCTAACGTTGCGCCTAACGTTGAGACCCGAGCGCTCTTGTTGAGCGGATTAACCGGAAACTAATTATGCGTCAACAGTTTACATTTCAGTACCTTCCTAGCTTCTGGTGTTGTAGGGTGTGGTGCGATATTGAGATCTTAGCAGTTCGACAAAAAAAGTTATTTCGTAAAAAGGTCTGATAGACCCGGCGCCACCGTGTACGTTACTGGACTATTTTTCGGAAACATTAATTATCTTGCATACTTTTGTGCTTCATTTTATTAAATGTAAGTAATTTCATTGGAATTCTTGCATGAATGTGAACACTAAGTTGACTTATTTAAGCGCAAAAATATTCATTATGAGCTATGAACAGGAACAAGCAAGGCTCCAGCGTTTACTAGAAGAAATTACTTCTGACGAGGAAGTAATCGAGGATGAATCAGATCATGAACAAGACGTAATTGAGACGCGGGAGGAGAATACTGACATGAAACAAAGCGGAGAAGAAATAGAAGATCAACCACATACTGTTAGGCTTCGAAGAGAACCAGCGTTTACTGGCAAAGACAGTGTAACTATCTGGAAGAAACAAATTCAAATTCAAAATAAATTTATTTACAATATATACATTAAATGTCATCAGATTTATAGGAGCCTTACAGTGCGGCAGTATGTTTTACACACATATTAAATATGATTTAATTGTACGTAGCCTGCTTTTTCACCCAGTTGTTGTGGTCTTTGCTACTGCGGCTTCTATTGTCCTGATAGCTATGATAGGTACTCAGCCTGCCGGCATGCTCACCCCTCTCCGCTTCTCGCTCATAGGGTATGTGGTGAAAGCATTATCCTTTTTGGTTATTATGTCCTTGATAGTCTTTATGATGTTGTTCAATTTTTTGTGACTATTTAAACAGGAAAAATATTAGGGAAAAACCTGTTTCCATTATTATTCTACTTGTGGGGTTGTTTACAGCCACCTTCCGGCTCTTTACGGTTACTCTCATGTCCTATCGCTGTGCTGTCTACGTCAATTTTGCGGAGGGATAGGATTTGCTGTGGGTAGGGGGGTGTAGGGGGGTAGATGGGTAGGGTTTGGTATGGGAGTTTGTGTTTTATATGGATATCGGGATTATGTCTTATGTCGCTTAAGTATGTAGCGAGGGTGGAATCGCGTTCGGCCCATGTGTAAAATTTTTCAGCGGTTTGTGATATAACCTTTAATGCGTTGCGTTTTGCATAGATTATGTAATCTGTCGCTTCTAACATACCTATCAGATCCGGTACACAGTCTCAGAATTTTGTTTCGTATCCGTTGTAGATGCAGATATTTAGTGAACGATATGCTACACCATACCGGACACGCGTATGTCATGAGTGGTCTGATAACTTGTTTGAAGAGCATTATTTTGTTTTCTGCAGTCAACGCACTAGTGCGCGACAGCAGAGGGTAGAGGGTTTTTACAGCAACCGTTGCCTTTATTGTGATTTGCTTCATTTGTTTAGAGTAGTTAAGCCTTTTGTATAAGGTGACACCCTGATTACTGTATCTTCTATTTTTATATTATTTCGGATTTTTGTAAAGTTAATTAGTTCCGTTTTGCTTGGGTTTGTTTTGATTTTCCAGTGGTCTAGGTAGGGTAAAAGGAGGGTTAAGTGTATTTTAAGCTGTGCATTTGCAACTTCTGAGTGGAAACTGGTTGCTGTGATCGCTGTATCATCTGCATACGTTGTTAATTTTGTTTGCTTAAATGTTGGCATATCCGATGTATAATATGTGTAAAGTTTTGGGGCCAGCGCTGTTCAGGAACCCTGCTTTTTGTGGGTGAGACCCTTCTGGAAGAAACACATGCCCATAAAGTACCTCATCTTCCAGGAGTGACACATAGAGCTAAGTTAGCTAAAACGCCTATCCAATGTTAGGAACTTTTCATCTCTGATGCCATATTATACATTATTGTGGAAGAAACTAATAAGTTTATTCAGACTCTAGCGGTCGGTTTCGCTCGCGAACGATCGGCCCGTCCTACAGATAAAACAGAAATAAGAGCCTTTCTTGTACCACTATATATGGCAGGGTGTCTGAAAAGTAGTTGCCTAAACTATGAAGAATTATGGGACGGAAAGGATGCGGGGTAGAAATATTTTGGCTGACTATGTCGCAGCAAAGGTTCTTGTTTCTGTTGAGGTCAATACGTTTTGATGATATAACATTAGATGCCCCAATTAGATCGTGTTTAGAACTTTTTGTGTTGTGAACAATTGCAAAATTAACTTCACCATAAGCGAATGCGCGACGATTGACGAAATGCTGTTGGGGAATCCACACCTCCCCCTAAAGGAGGTGTGGATTCCGACAATATATCCCCAGCAAGCCGAACAAATATGGCATAAAAATGTTTCCACTGGTGGACTTCACGGGTGGTGGTGAAAATTTTGTACACAAAGAATTTAGAAATTTACGTTGGACAGCAACCTGAAGGCGCATTTTAAGTGAAAAACGATGCAGCAAGCATAGGTCAAAGATTAATTCAACCCATATCAGAAACAAGACGCAATATCACCTGTGACAACTATTTCACGAGTTTCCCTTTGATTAATTCTTTGTTACATAATTCCAAATTGACATTCGTTGGCACTGTACGAAAGAAGAAGAGGGAAATACCTCCTGAGTTCCTGTACACAAAATGTAGACCAGTCGGATCGAGTATATTTGGATATCAAGCGAATACCACTTTGGTTTCGTACATCCCAAAGAAGGCAAAAATGTCCTTCTAGTCTCCAGCCTTCATCATGATGATTGTATCGATTCAACATCAGGAGATAAAAATAAACCAGAGATTATAATGTTGTATAACTCGATTAAGGGTGAAGTGAACACAGTGGACCTCTTACCGTCAAATTACGATGTCGCTCGCAAAAAAAAACGTTGGCCTATGGTCGTATTTTATGGACTAATGAATGTGGCTGGAATTAATGCGTAGGCATACTGCCAATAATTCAGATTCTAAACTGTTGAGACGGAAGTTCTTGAAGAGTTCTTGTCCTTTGTGGATGACCGTTTAAAACGTCACTCTTCGGCAAACAATTTGCCAATTGAGGTGAGACAAAGGCGACAAGAAGTGGCTGGGACGTCTGTGGAGAAGATGCAACAACATGTTATTCCTCCTGGGACCAGAAAGAGATATGCAGAATGCCGCAAAGAGAGCAAGACAAGATACTTCTGTATCGAATGTCACAAGTTCTTGTGCATGAACCATACTAAAATTATCTGTTCTAAATGCGTGGAACAACTTAAAAACCACGTCGAGTAAGATCTACTGTTTTGTTACTTTATGAAAAATTTGTTTTGACCGTTTATCTTTTGTAAAATAATTTTTTTGTGGAATATTATTAGTTCGTTTGATACGCTCAAGACACCAAGTTCACGGTGGCTCCAACTATGGAAGTAAAATACCTCGGCATCATGATTGACTCAAGGCTGAAATGGGATTCCCATATAAATTATGCCCAAAAAAAGATAAGGAAATTAATATACCGATTTAAATATTTAAAAAACATTTTACAATGGAAACAGCTTGAAATACTATATCACTCACTTGTTGAATCGCATCTAAGGTACGGTATCTTAGGATGGGGTGGTGTACTAGACTCGTATCTTAACCTACTAAATGTACTCCAAAAAAGACTACTCTAAATAGCACTTGATAAAGATAGAACATATCCATCAGATAGGTTGTTTAGAGATGCAAATGTAATGGATATTTAGTCCTTATATTGCTTTAATTGCATACTGTATCAGTGGCAAACAAATTCAGCTAACAGTTCCACAGTGATCACTAGAAATAGAACTAAAAATAAATTAAAAAACAAAAAAACAAGAACTACATTTGGTCAACGGTACTTCACATATTTAAGTAGACGGGCCTATAATTTTCTCCCTAAAACACTAACAGACATACATACTATTAATAGATTTAAAACAAAAAGTAAACAATATATATTAAACAAGCCCAGACATTATATACGCAACGCTGTCAACCCAAAACCATTATTCAATACCATGTTTTAAATGTTAATTTGAGTTAACTTAGGACCTTATTTGCCCTCATGTATATGTATATTATAACAATACAAATTTGATGTAAAATATTACTCTTACCTACCTACTGATTTTCACAATATTATTTTTTTTAAGGAGCTCAATGTCTACTATACCTATATATTTTATATTTTTAACACTCTGTCATTGTGTATTATATTTTGATAAGACATTTTATTCAAAATGTACTTTTGTATGCATTTTACAATATAATATTTAAATCAGTGTTCATTTATAAGTCTATTGTATTTGTATATGCTTTATAATGTTTATATTTGTTTGTTCAAATTTCATGGACAGTGCTTTCAGTGCTTTTGCGCTAATATGAAGTACCTAAGTTTATTTTACAGAATCCTTTTATATATACATTCTTTTGTTATACTTGTGTTTTTTATATTACTGTAAATAAACTTTTTCTTTTCTATTTTTCTATTCTATTCGTCTTAAAATCCCTCGCAAAATTTTGTACCTACAAAATTCACCATAGATTTCAAATGTTTGATGTTTTTGACAAAGTGACAGTGTTTTTACAAGCATATAAATGGGTAATCAATAAAATGTAAAGTTAGACTCCCCCCCCCCCTCAAAATGTCCTGAATAATTTGTATTTAAGTTATGGGTCTGTGAGGCCGGCGCCACCATATATGTTAAAAACGGGGCGCCACTGGTGCAAGGTTAATTAATGACCTCTCATCCAGGAGTTGTTTACTTATGGTTTTTTTATTGTGTCAATGGCTACTTAGATTTTTCCAGAGGTCGTGGATACGTCATCAAATTGTTAACTAGACGCTCTCATTGCACTTAGGTACCATTAGATATATCACTTTCGATAGAGAAGTCACAGCTAGACAAATACTCAATTGATCTCTACTTTTAATTTATATTATAAGAAAATACTTGAACGCCAGGTCAGCAGTAATGAAGGAGTACGGCAGACTGCAGAAATGTAAGACAATAATTACTAGCTGCAACCTCTGTACATAAGATTTATACTTGATAGTAGAGTTAACGGCGCCCTGCAAAATTAATTCTGTGGGGGCCTCGGGGTTACAACTTGAAACCTTCACCAAACGAAAGTTTGTATTTTGATGTTTAAAAATCCAAAAGCTGTCAAAAATCGGCCTGTGCAGTACGGCAACCATAACCATATAACCAAAATGTGGAATCCTAGCATGCAAGAAATATAATTTTTAAAGGTTTTGTAAACGAAATATGCAATTACATATGATCACATTACTGGATAGGGCTGGAACCTTTGATGTAACTATAACACTCGGAGTAGTTTCCACAAACACCAAAACACTTTTACTTCGATCGACGCGCGTTTCGCCAACCAAGTTGGCATCATCCGGAGACGAGTAAAACTGTATCACATGATAAATCACATGATGATCGCATGTTAAAATTATGGTATTTGCCTGACTCGCAGCCCGCGTCTCCGCCTATATTGTATCTTTAGTTTCCCCGTAGCTCCATTTCAGTCGCACTTTAAGCGTTCTATCGAGATACAAGTTAGGCATATTTTATCAGTTTGTTTTAAAAGTAATGGAACTATTTCACCATAATTTTATTACTTCACCATAAATAGTATAATTAGGGTAGATTTTTAGTTTAGGTTTATTTTTAATCGTCTCCGGATGATGCCAACTTGGTTGGCGAAACGCGCGTCGAGCGAAATGAAAGTGTTTTGGTGTTTGTGGAAATTACTCCGAGTGTTTTCAACAATAGTTGTACTTGAATCAGATCGCTTTTTATTTTTTTTTACTTCAATCATGTAGCAATTTATATGGTATTTCACTTCCATTGCAATTAAATAATTGGAACCAATTCTTTTTAAAATGTTGGAATTTGTTGCAGCTATAGTTCTAATGTCATTTTCGATGTTTTTAGACATTAACTTGGGACAAACGTTACCCAGGTGAACGTTTTTGACGTTTTTTAAGTTAGGGCTTTGTAACCTATCTTTGAACACTCCCTGTTTTTCGATGTTTTCAATGAAGTAGACCACCAGAAACAAACATATATATATATATATATATATATATATATATATATATATATATATATATATATATATATATATATATATATATATCGCTGTACTAGAATGATACTAAGATATCTTGAAAAACTTCAATTCGAGAAAATCAAGGTTTCAGTTTCTTTGGTTTATGATTTAAATATATTCAAATATTGTATTAATATATTTTTGGCAATAAATGAAAAATAAATAATAATTACTAGAATTAATAGAAATTTGAATATTATGTTCATAATGTTATTAAAAAAGTGACATTTGTAAGATATCTTTGTATATGTCCAGGCATTTTTTGCATAATGGATCTTGTTTCTGTTTCTCTATAAATTTAACTTACTATTATGCCAATATTGTTTTCTTTTTTCTGTTACATAACATTTTTTATTCTAAGATGTCCTGCTATTTGATGTTTGATTATTTTGTATATCTGATATTCATATCGAAAAAAGATTAGTACTCAAATTGGAATATTTTATTTAAACCAGAAAATAACCAATACAAATAAGATTAGTATTCTAAACACAAGTAAAATAAAAGTAGTATTCTAAACGCAAGAAGCAAATGAACATTCAACAGGTAAAGACGATTAATTATTAAACAAAATTTTCTTCGTTGTCACCCTTCCTTGTGCTTTTTAAATTCCTATAGAATGGCTGATACTCTTCTGGTATATGTCTTAGTAAAGATACCAATGCTTCCTTTTTCTTATAGGGGATTTTTGGTTTTTCCGTATAAGCTTTCTTAAATACAGCTGGCTTTTTATTGTCATTCAATTTTATCGCCTGAAATGTTTCTTGTTGATAACTTGTTTTATAGTAAACATTTGGCAAACCAGAAACACTCCTCTCCACCCGTATTATTTTTATACTAACTATTCCAATATACTTTGTCTCCGTTTGTATTTACATTCAGATTTCCATAAGAACTTGACAGATTTCCAGTCCATCACATCGCTATGCTTAATATCATTTACAACATACGGCTTTCCTGTTTTCTTAGCCAGCTTTGATCATTGAAATTTGTTCAGGGGCATAAATGGGACCGCTGTGTAAAACTCTTTTTTTCGAAGATTCTATATAGCATAGAATCTCTCTCGTTTTGGGTGTGTCCTACGATCAAGAAGTTGATTTCTATAGACTTAATATCACTATATTGAACTACATGTAAAAACATTGAAATGATGAATTTATTTTTATTTTGTCCGCAGCAATTATCTGCATAAAAAATGACATCTTTTCCGTTGCAATGTTTAGTTAAATGTGTATAAACGCAAGTGGCAATTTCATTTGCCCCTCTTTTGGCTTCGGCTTCACGCCACAAATACGAGAAACCTTCTTTCTTGGTAATGTCATAAATAGTAAAATTGATGACATTAAGTTTACTCTTGTAGTAAAAAATGGATACGTCTCCACAAGGCAATGGCATGACTGCTTGTAAATCATGTAAATCAAAACAGTAGATCGCCGATTCTTCATTAGTGTTAACTAACTCAATATCAGCCTTTTTTTTTCTGACTAGATCTTTTTCGAGCAGATGCTCATTATATTCATTTTGTAGCAAATGCTTTGTACTCGGATTCTTGTATTTGTCACAAAATGAACAAGGTATTCTAGGTCTTCTAGGTACAACCTATACGTACTAGCTATATTCAAGCCGCCATCTATGAACTCTCGTTGGTTATCAGCTCTACAGTAGTGAGACTCTATTCGTGCAAATGAGTTAATGTGATCGATGACTCCCTGCTCTAAATTA
The DNA here is from genome assembly GCA_964058915.1 of Tetropium fuscum. Taxonomy (NCBI): domain Eukaryota; kingdom Metazoa; phylum Arthropoda; class Insecta; order Coleoptera; family Cerambycidae; genus Tetropium; species Tetropium fuscum. Next base: position 12,611 of record CAXKVY010004341.1, read on the forward strand.
GAACTCAATTTTTTATGATTGGCATGTCTGCCGCGGTTATCTACAGATATTACACCTATTGAAGTCTTTTTCTTGATAACCGTACTTATTGTGGTATTTGTTATGTCTAGAGTAGACTTCAAAAATCGTATACAGACGTAAACTTTTTTATTTTCTAATTTAAAAAAATATGCATAATTTAAGTTCCTTTTAGCATTGGGATTTCGATATTTTCTTGCTGTTTTTTGCTCCATACAAGCGTTGATAAAGTTTCTTTTTTATAAGCGAGATTTTTATCTGCTAAAGCGTAAAAGTGAAAATTTGTTGTCGTCTTGTTTCGTTCACATTTGTAGTACATTTTAATTTACATGTTTCTTCACACCCTGGTTGCACAGTTTTTATTTTTTTTAAAGTTCCACTTCTTGTAGTGTATGATTTCCACTGTTAATTTCCACTTTCATTCTATTCTGTTTCCATTACGTCATCCTTCTAATTCTTTCTTTTGCTTTTTTTGCAGTACTAACAGTAGGAGAGGTATTTTCTAAATTTAACGATTCTGCATCGCTAGAAGCACGATAATCTTTGTCTAAGTCACTATCGTCAACAGGACTTGGAGTAGGATATCTAAAGTTTTCTTGAACTTGTGGTTCATACAAAGTTTTGATTACAGACTTCTTGAATTCATCTAACTGTACCAAAGTATGCTCTTTGTCGCCAACAAAAAATGTAGAAGTCTCGTATTTAATGTCAGGAAATAATTCCAAATTATCCGTAGCAAATCCATACTATAACATAATAAATATTTAAGTTAAATAACTTTTATGTACTTAACTATTTAGTATTTTACCTCTTCATCAACATTATTTCGACCTATATTTTGTCTATTTTTTATGTCTCCTGTAATATCAGCCAAAGCTGCACTTACGATTTTACACGTTCTAGATGTATACGCCATTTTTGCAAGAGATAATGCAAGCACAACGTATCTAGAAGACGGTTCCAGTGAGAGTGAGACTGAGCAATGAGGCCAATGAGCATGCTAGAAGAGCGTAAATTATATAATGGGGATAAGCACGCATGCGCATTTTATATAAAATAACAGTCGGACAACTTAAAAATCAGAGATATTTTAACGTGTCTTTAATAATTGTTTGTTAAAAACTCGGATATTTTAAAATATCTTACTATATGATAAGTATAATGTAAGAAATGAATGACTAAAAAGACGATAATTTTTAATGTCTCAGTGTTTCACTATGCTGATGCCTGAAATGGAGAATTTATATAGTAAGTTATTCGCTCTAGGTTCGTAACGGCGCGGTTTGGTAGATATTCGAGTATACCAGAAGAAAGATTGAAAAAATGCGCATACGATAGGGCAGATAACTAAAAACAGTCAATTTTCAATATAATTTGTCGCCACCTTTAAAAAGTGGTTTGATCATAGCTATTTTAAAAGCCGAAGGGTACACTCCAGAATAAAAAATTTTGTTAAATAAATTTGTGAGGTGCTCGGAGATATCTGTAGATATAATTTTGACTTATTTTTCAATTCATTTATAGTTGCTTCAATTTCTTTTTTATTGGTAGGAAGCAAAAAGAAAGAAGTTTGGGTTGACTGTTTAATATACGACTTACTTGGTTTTTTGATTTTACTTGCTAAATTACTGCCAATGTTTGTATAAAAATGTATGAACTGATTGGCCATCGAATAACTATCTGTAATGAGATATCTATTATCATTTTTTATTTCTTTTACCACCGTATCCTTTTTTTTATTGCTACTGATTTCATTTACTACATTCCATAAAAGCTTACTGTCTTTTTTATTATTTTCTATTTTATCCCTATAATATTTACATTTAGTTATATCTATCAATTTTTTCAACTCGTTTCTATAAGCTACAAATTTATTTTTTAAAATTGTGTTTTTCGGTTCTTTTTTCATTCTCCTATACATAGTATCTCTTTTATTTATTGAAGCTAATAAGCCTGATGTGATCCATGATGTACGTTTGCGTTTTTTGTGATTAATTATAATTTTTAGAGCACCTATCGGTAACGTTTGTAATGTTACTTATAAAAATATTAGTTGCAGTGTCCAGGTTATCGGTATGATAGAATGGTGACCAGTTAAGTTTTTTAATTTCAATTTTTAGTTTATTGTTGTCTATCACTTTAATAATGTTATTATTTATTGAATTGTTTTTATTTTTGTCATCTAATATTATTTTATGTAGAACTGGATAGTGGTCAGTTATTTTTATTTTTAGGACCGCAGAGAGTATTTTTGAACCATCCTGATCTGTAGTGTTTAAGAAAATATGGTCAATACAAGTAACACATTCACCCTCTTCTCTCGTTATTGCATTAATACGTGAACTGAAATTATATTCACTCATAATATTTAA
>CAXKVY010004341.1:20000-25253 GCA_964058915.1 Tetropium fuscum
ACAGGTAAGTAGTTTTTATTTTCATACCTCACCGGAAATGATTTTTTAATAAACCAATCTACAATCTTCAAGGAGACAGGAGTAACAAAAAATATTTCGATAAGAAAAAATCATGGGACGAATACGAGGATAAGGAGTTAGAAATATGTGAATACCCTTGGGTTGATTTTAAAAAATGGATGCAAGTTGTGGATAATTCGAATAGTCAGGTGAGTTTTATAGTGTACAGGGTGTCTAAGAAATCCCCGACCCATATTTATATGAACTTATTTTTCTTATTTGAAAAAGTTCTATCATCTGAAAAAGTTTGGTCTCTGCAATTCGGGACACCCTAAATATGAAACAAAATAAAATTTAAGTTTAAATTTTATCAAGCACACGATAGTACTTCAGATTCGTGTTCAGGACACCCAAAAATAGGGAGGTAGCCAAAATTTCAGAACGATTTGTGGACTTTACTAGATTAAATAATTACGGCAGTTTTTTTTTCAATAAATATTCTTTTGTAAACTGGAATTCTTATGTTAGTTATGTCAATAATTATGAAAATTGATAACAAATTATTGGTAGAATCGTATTTATTATTTTTTAAGAATAAACTATAAGTTTATAATAATAATAAGTGTTTCGTGAAGAATCAAATAAAAATCATATTTATTATATTCTTTAATGATAAATTAAATGTATTTTTGAAAAACTTTATTTTAAATTAATCGGCCCATAACATTTTTGAATACAAGTAATTTTAGAGTAGATAGGTATCTGTATTTATATTACCTTATTCAATTTATTTTATTTTTATTTTAATGCTTTATTTTAATTGAATAATGATTTTGCATTTTTCCTTATACAAATTAGATTTTATAATAATTGTGTAAAAGTAAAAGGTAAGCTTTTACATCTTGTCTAATTCTTTTATTAATATTATTATTATTTTTAAGGAAACTCAAATGGAGCAACCACAAGATATATCAACAGAATATATAGAATACTCAGTAAGTTTGAAATAATAATATGAATATCCTAGCTATATATTACCTTCTAATATATTTACCTTTTCAATATTGTAAAAAAATGTGATTAGGGTAAAAGATCACAAGAGTGCGCACCTAACTCATTATTTGCAATAAATGGTATCATATTCTAAATTATACGATTTATTTGTAATAACGAAATGCATATATATACTCTAAGAAAATCTTTATTGCAGAAATCAGTACAAAACTTTAAAAACAACTAGAAAAAAAATGTATTTTTAAAACTGCATAGTTTTAAAAATACATTTTTTGCACTGCGCACTCTTATATGCCCAAGGATACAAGAATACAAGAGGATTACAAGAATACATTGTGGAATTACAAGAGCGCGCGGTTACATACACAAATCACAAGTGTGTTTTCTTGTCCATCGTTTACTAAGTTTCCCTCTCAGTAATGAGAGGTTTGAAAAAGAAAAAGTATTAATTAAAGATATAGCTGTGAGTAATGGTTATCCTAGAGATATAGTTGAAAAACTAATTAGGAAGCGTAAATTTAAGGACACACTTCGTAATTCTACGACCTTTCAAAAGGATATAGAGGCTCCAAAATATGTATCCATCCCGTACGAACCCCGGTTTACTCGTGGTTTGAGTAAGGTTTTCAAAAACGTGGGTATAACAGCGATTCATTCGTCGAGCAACAAATTACAACAACTTTTAGACAATCCAAAGGATAAAATTGTTCCAAATGAAAGGTCTGGGATTTACGAAATTAGTTGTAATGATTGTGATCGAAAATATGTTGGACAGACGAGACGATCAATTAACACCAGATTTAAAGAGCATATGGCTCATCTAAAATATGGAAGAACAGATAAGTCTAGTGTTGCACAACATGCTTTTGACAACAATCATAGAATAGATATTAGTAATTTAAGATTAGTTAGAAATGTGACCAATAATAGACAGTTGGATGCATTTGAGAGCATAGAAATTGTAAAATGTAATAGTAGTATGAATAGCGACAAGGGACCTATACCGTATAGCCCGCTTTACGCGTTGCTTAGCAACCGATGATTGAACCGTGATTAGTCACGCGTAAATTTCACGGTGATATCATACCGTAGCCCGCTTTACGCGTTGCTTAGCAACCGATCATTGAAGCGTGATTAGTCACGCGTAAATTTTACAAATCACAAGTAAATTTGCCAGCAGAGTATGAAGTGCAGCTTTCATGCCGCCATTTCTGGCAGTCATTGCACTGGATCCAATCCTCTGATGGCGGATCCTCAAATCTTTCTGAGCACCCAGGACAAAAAACTTCTTCGTTTTTTTTGTCATGTGTACTATCATTCTGACTTATATTTTCTGGCAATTCCTTCTTTCCAGATTTCCCTTTTTTCTTTGCACCTTCGTCTTGGAGAAGCCAAGACGAAGGTGCAAAGAACCCCCATTACCACTGTATTCTTCCTGCACTATCTTTCTTTTAACTGATTTTCCGTTATTTGCTATTTGTTCCTCAAGGATCTCCTTGAAAGGTGTGCTGGTAAGGATTACAGATTTTTGACTGCGTTTTCGTCTTTGCTGCTCTGTCTGTAATTTAGGAAGATGTCTTAAATCTTCCGGTTTTATACAATAATTATCATTATCTGATAACGTCTCTGAGATGCTTGATTGGTTTCGTTTATCTGAAGTTATTGATTTTGACACCACACCTCCAATTTCATGCAAGTTAGCTGTTGAGCATGTGGTTTGTCCTGTTACTGTTAAAGATGTCTGAATAACGTGAACAACACATCCTTCTGGATTATCTACATTATGATCAAGGTTGGTAACTTCATTTTGTTGTGGGTATTTTTCAAGTTCATCAAAAATCACGTCTGCCTTTGACAAATCAAGATCGGTAGTGTTAGATAGAATATTATTATTAAGGGCAAAGCCAGTTTTTGGATCAAATTCAATTTCTACAGACAAGGTGCTATCAATTCTATCATTAAAGAGTCTATCAGTAACAAGTGAGGGTCTAAAATCTTCATCACTAAATTTTAGAGGGTTATATGGCCAGATACCTGTAGCCTCAAATGCCTTTTCTGACTTTTCGATATTTGACACGGAGTTGTAGGCAGTTCTGAATAAACTTGCCACATGTTTTGTGCATACAGATGTCCCAGGATTTGATACCAACCAATTTTCAACAGTTTTACTGTATGCTGTTTTAAATGGGTCAAAATATCCTCTATCGAGGGGTTGCATTTTATGGCTGGAATGTGGAGGCAAGGAGAGAAGATGTATAAAATTCTTCTTACAAAACTTGATAACATCTAAGCTTCTGTGAGATGAATGATTATCAAGTATCAGTAAGACTGGATGATCCTGAGATGGTTTTACGTGGTCACTGAAATGTTTAATCCACTTTAAAAACAAATCGGTAGTAATAAATCCTGAATCTGAAATAAGACATAGAGTTCCAGCTGGTGCACCTTGAAATAGGTCCTCGTTCATCCTTTTCCTTTTAAGAATTATTGCTGGAGGTACATAACCCCCTCCTGCACTCATGCAACATACAGCTGTTGTTAGTTCTTCTCGCTCACCGCTTGATACCTTTCCAACATGTTTCTTTCCTTTTGGAGTTAACACTTTCGGGGTTTTGTTCGGTACAGTTTAAATACCTGTCTCATCCATGTTGTAAATGTACTTTGGTGAAAAGTTATACTTCTCATACAAAAGCTTCAGATTTGTGAAGAAAAGGTCAACTTACCATTCCATTCGACCAAGAGATCATTGTTCTGGTTTACGCAAAGAAATGTTGTTTCGCTAACAAAATCCTTTAACCCATATCTTGCTAGCTCTTTTTAAAGTTTGATTGAAACAATGTTGTATTTTATTAGCATTTGCAAACTCAAACGCAAAAGACATCAAATCTTGCTTCGTTATGCCATAAAATCGTCTATCCATTTATTTAACATACTCTGACAAGTCGTGCTCCTGTTTTTGCGAAAATAACGTCTTGAAACGACCTAATGAGCGAGGGACTGTCCCGCATTTCAATCTTTTTCTTAATGTTGACTCAGGAATATTCAATTCTTTTGCGATACTTCTTTTACTATTTCCTTGGGCTATTTTTGTGCGAATTTCTTCCATCAATGCATCTGTAAACACTAGTTTCCTGGAACTCGTTCTTTTATAAGTGAAAATTAGGTTATAATACGTAACTGCAATAAATATTTTAATAAGTAAACTAGTTGACACTTACCACAAATCTACACGTTTCATACAGAAGCAATAAGAAATGTATTTTGAAAAATAGGTTCAGACCAACAACTGATTCAACACAATCCAAATATTACAACGATAGGTGCTTGTACCGAACAGCGCTGAAGTATACCCTGAACTGTCAGTTACCGGTAGTAAATTTTGCGCAGACTCCTATGGTATCAAGAGTTCAGTTTGACTATAAAAAGCTAGATGGCACACATCAGTAATGCTAAAAGAAATTCATCATGCGTACTCTTGTGTACTGCGCACTCTTATATGCCTTTACCCTATCATATCTTGTATAAAAAATGTAAATTAACCCATTAGTGCATAAGGTTTTCAGGATATAGAAGGTAACAAATTTTGGTATCAGTGGTCTAATAATAGTATTAAAAAAGAATAAAAAACGTTAGAAAAAAGATAGTTTTATTAAAGAAAAAAATATGGACACCCTTTTGGGGGACATCATGCATACAGGACACTAATGTGTATGATAAGCTAAGAAACAATTTTTAGGGTGTAAACCGACATTGCACTTCATACAAATAAAATTGGCCTTCTTGCCACACATGGCACATCTTCTGTCTGTTGGACAATAATCTACAATGTGGTTGCGTTCATCATATCTCACCGACTGTATAGGTTTTGGAGTAATTTTGCCTTTCGCAGACTTTACACCGTATGTGTGCAAAAGAATCAGACACAAGTTTCTCCTAAAATTCAACAAACTTTTACAAATCGTGTCATTTGGATGAGATTTTCGCAGTAGTAGCCAGGCGTTTACAACGGACACATCAAATAGGTAAGCGAATATTGGCCACCACCACTTTCGCTGTCGGATTCGACTTCTATAATTTGCAACCATTCCGTCCAATTTATCCACTCCCCCCATTCCTTTGTTGTATCTGTTTATAATTTCTGGCTGAGATACACCTATTTTTGACTTTTCGTCCCTTGAATATCGGAGGACATTTTTTGTTCCAACACCATCAAAATTTGTACCGACACACACAATTTTA
>CAXKVY010004342.1:0-22407 GCA_964058915.1 Tetropium fuscum
AATTCCCGCGGTATTTTTATTTTGTTTTTCGAGATAAAATTCAAAAGTGCTGAAAGAGAACGCGGGCTTATACGTGACGTCACGTATCCATCCTTAGTGACGTCACAGAGCCTACCACCTTGAACATGAGACAACGGTGTATTAGTACTATATTCCAAAGTTGCTTCCCTGCTTTTTGACAGTTGACGTTAAAATTGACTTTGTTGACAGTTGACGTCTGCTGATAAATAATCTAAATTTGACATGTAAAACTCGCCCACCATGCTAAAATCAACTTTCGAAAGATTTTCTGCACTTCCTTTAGAAAATCCTGTCTCCGTTTTCTTACAATAATGTACAGAAACAAAGCAAAACACAATTCGCTGAGAAAACATAACCACAAAACTAAGCGTAAACAACTGTGGGATGATATTAATTTAGGTGTTCTGACAGATAATGCTGCCAAATGCTGTGTGAGGTCACTCAGCCTCAAGGTGTCTTGAGTCTTCAAATGAGTCTTTATTTTTTTATTAACCATTGTGAGATTTATATTCGAAACAAACTTGCACGAGGTGAATATCTATCAGTTAGCTATCAAATAAACATATTTGTTATGAGATTTAAGAATCTAGTGAAAATGCCCTGTTTTAACAATACAATAAATAGTACACAATAAATAGTACACAATAAAAAAGTGTGGAGACGTTTTGCATACAAAATTTTATAGGGAATAATTTTATAAGTATATGGATTATATTTACAAAAGGTAAACCACCGTTCCCCAGATATTCTAAAAGACCTCAAAATGGGGGGTGGAACCACGTCCTAAAGGGTGAAGGACACTATTTAGGTGTGGGAAGTTTTCATTTTTCGTAATTCTTATATCCTTAACATGTCTACAAATTTTAAAAACTTTATGAATTTTGTCCGATATGCATCGTTACTAAACTATTTATTATTACGAAGGCGTCCTTAAATAAAATTCCTGTCTGCTTCTATGTCTCTGATAACGAGCTCTGCCCGTAAGATCCGTCCCCGGAACAGCCTGATCCGTTGTAAAAGTACAATACGTGTTCAATATATATATAGGGGCGATATAACGCCCATTCAAGAGGCATGTCATTAATTCTGTATTCTCATTCTTGTTACCTCCTACACCCAAGAGCGCTGAATTATTAATAAATGTGTTCGATATACACTGTAGTCTCTAGTACAAGACTAATAGCCGTTGTAATGGACTTTCTTAGGATATTATAGGTAAATGGTAAAAATCATCGGTTGATTCTACTGAATCATCCATGCAACGAGAAGTATTTTTCTTTAATCGATTTGGTTTTTGCAGAGAGGGTTTAAGTACATTTCGGAATAAATCAGGATTTTTCGCCAAACGTGTATATTATACTTGTGTACATATTTTTATTCAAAAAGGAAATTAGTCTTGAATATCACCATGCATGTACTTATAAAAGCCTTGAATTTCTTGTTTTCTGCAAGAAGGTTCCAAGTCGATGACGGAAAACCATAATAATCTCTCTTATAATGTAAATTTCTCACATAGGTATTTGAGGTAAATTCAAAAGACGAACAAGATCTTTTTATCGAAGGATTGATCGAAATTTGCAAGGTTAACGGTAAAAGAAAAGATAATGCCAATGCTCGCCAACATTCGTTTACGTATGACCTTTTGACAAAGGATTGGGAAAAGAGTAAAGTTTGTCTAACTGCTTTTTGTCTGTTCGGTCGGTTTAAAAAAAACATATATGTCGAATTAACAATTTAGTCTACATGGGATATCTCCCAGAGGCTCTCATATATAGAGAGAGAGACGGGATATATGCGATATCCCGTCTCTGGGATATATGAGAGGTTGAAACGTTAGGGGCAATACGTTTCCCGAACAAATTAGGCTGGCTATGCAAAAGCATATTCAATCGTTTCTCAATAAAGAAAGTCACTGCGTCAATCCGTCCCCTAAATTATCTAGACAAAAATTTAAGGTTAAGGCGGGGATTTTGTATGCATATTTTTACCGGTTAACAGACGTTCAGACGGAACAATAACTAAAACTATTTCACTCACTGGCCAGGACATCTAGGATCTAGGATTCTACTTAATTTTTAGATTAATATTTATTAATAAATTTCCACTGTGTGTGCTGAAGTAAAATACAATATACATATACATTACTACCTACATTTTGGCTAAAAAAACACCACACTCTGCTAAAAATCGGTCGACTAGAAAACATGACACGCTCAAGGGCTGACTCACAGATGACAATCATCTGCCGGGCCCACCTATTCTCGGTTTCTTGTCACTTTTCTACAAAATCCCCCCCTTAAGGTACTTTTTTAACGAACAGTGTGCCATTGGAAAAAGGGTTTCCTAGATTACGTACATACCTAGAATTTTAGAAATTTCAGTGCCAACTGCGGGGCCAAAATAAAAACCACTGCTTGATCAGAATGTTCCCATCTCTTACTGATTTTGCTAAATTAAATATAAATGTCCAGTGTTTTCCTTTAATGGGACTGTGGGGTTGACTACTACCAGAAAAGGTGTACAAAAGATTTTCCCCAACGGATGAATTCCCCTGATTTCCTTATGAATTCCCGATGGAATAAGTCAAATAAGTAAGAAATGCGGATGCGCTTTAAATAAAAATGTGCTGAGTTCCTGTGAATTCCCCTTGACTTCCTCTGAAATCCTCATGAGTTCCCCTGATTTCCTCTGAATTCTTCTTGAGTTCATAAAGAGTTCATCTGAGATCCTCTGAATTCCCTATGAGTTCCCATTGGATTCCTGCTGAGTGCCTGATGGTGTACAAAAGATTTTCCAAGGGGTTAGCCCCCCAAATGGGACATTCCTATCTATCCTGCGATCGGGATTTACCAATAATTAAAAGGAAACTTTAAAAAGGACCGATTCTTCACTGCTCACTGATCAGTTAACGGAAATGATTACCAATTATTCTAATACTGAGAAGATTATAGTTAAAAAGTATTGACCATCGAATTTTTATATTTAAATAGTTGGTGGGGAAACTTTATAAAAAAAAAGATCGTTGGTTCTCGAGAAAAAAAGGATAGGTAAGATATTGTTTCTAATACTGAGAAGTTTCTAGTTCAAAAAGTGTTGACCATCGAAATTTTATATTTAAATAATTGGTGGGGAAATTTTATAAAAAGATCGTTGGTTCTCGAGAAAAAAAGGATAAGAAGTTTGCATTTAATATCAGTAAATTTGCCATTTTCTATATGGTTCTGAGCAGGTTGAAAGAGTTCAAACTTCTACCCATGGGTGCCAACGTCATATTTCTGAACTCAAAACAAACTGGAAATTTTGGAAAAAATTACCAGCACTGCCAAAACTGCAAGGTTATCCCTGTGAGAAAGTCCAAATAAAAGAAAATAAGGTGGTCATAAATAATGCATCCCATCCCATTGTTTTATTATTTACTGCAGAAAGGTAACAAGTTCCTTTTTTAATTTTTTAATAGCAAAATTGTTGAAATATTATAATGTTCTTTTGGTATTGTGTTTAACATAATTAATATATATATATATATATATATATATATATATATATATATATATATATATATATATATATATATATATATATATATATATATATATATATATATATATATATATATATATATATAATTGTTGGTTGAAAGCCAATTGTCGATTTCCTGAAAATTACAATAATTGCAATTGAATATTTTTTTTCAGAAAGGGATTAAGTACACAAAAACTGTACAAAATATTCGTATTACTTATCACTTAGGTACAGGTTTGAAAATAAATATATGTATATATATATATATATATATATATATAACATAATTAATATATATATATATATATATATATATATATATATATATATATATATATATATATATATATATATATATATATATATATATATATATATATATATATATATATGTATATATATATATATATATATATATATATATATATATATATATATATATATATATATATATATATATATATATATATATATATATATATATATATATATATATATATATATATATATATATATATATATATATATATAAATTATGTTATATATATATATATATATATACATATATTTATTTTCAAACCTGTACCTAAGTGATAAGTAATACGAATATTTTGTACAGTTTTTGTGTACTTAATCCCTTTCTGAAAAAAAATATTCAATTGCAATTATTGTAATTTTCAGGAAATCGACAATTGGCTTTCAACCAACAATTAGTATATTGTTGTGCAATACAACATATGGCAAACCTGTGCAATATGGGTATTCAGTTCTTTTCTCAATGTTCCTCTATTCGCTATTATTTTTTGGCTTATTTACATAAGGAATGTACATCTAAATCCGCGTAACCGAGTGAAATTGCGTAAGGTTAGAGCACACGTGATTGGTGCCAAGCTCGCTTATATGGGTCTGCTTTGTAGTATTGTGCCAAGCAGGGGTCGTATATGTTTAGACTTGACAAAGAAAAATGAAACTAGACTCGATGGCAACTACAAGTCGTAGGTACCAATTGCAGATTACCTGGAAATACCTAGTTTTCATACTTTGCCACTGTACTTGACCGTTAGAGACTATTTTTAACCCGGCATTTCCCGGCCTGAATAAATAAATGTCATCAATACTGCGACAGATTTTTGTTGCGAGTTACTGGAGCGTGACCGAAGCTTAATGACTCTGCGTTACAGAACACCTCTGCGGCGTTGTATTTGCGGTTAGCTGAACTTGAGGTGAATATATCCATTAATGCGAGTTTAATACACCTGGCTATTTACTCAGTTTTTATGTAAACGCGTAATTAGTAACAATGAGTACCCCTCGCGCGAAGAAAGCGGAGGTAATTTGTTCTACGGTCGACGGCAAATTGCATCCACAATGAGTAATGCCGTTCATGTCGTTAATTGAAAATTAAGATAATTACCACGCGTATGTATGTAGATTTTTCAAATAGTTCCTACATACCACATGGCCTCCTTCGCGGTGTCCGGTTGTGGCACAGTTAGGAATCGTCTTTCGTCTTGCTTGCAGATGCAATCGCGCGCTTTCCGGAAGAACTGTTTGTAAAAACGAGTGCATAATTAAAATTGTTGAATTGTTTAGCAGCCACCTTACAAATGGCGAATTGCACGCTTACGGATATACCGAGGTAAATACGTGGTGAAAACGGCAACAATAGCAAGCAAGCGCATGTTATGATTGTTATGATGGACTAGATGGACGATGGTAATGTTTATGTAACGAATAGGAAATGCAAGCAAGACTGGCTGCTTTATGAATGAAATACAAGGGCAGGAGTCACAGTCGACTTGTCGAACAACGTAATTGTCACATACAGGGGATATGTATGCAATGCACTCTGAAATATAATCGCTAACATTGTAAGACAGTTGAAGATTAAAATTCGCTTACTAGGATGAAAATTACCTCACTCGATTAATGCTGACGACGGGTTTTGTTTTTGTAGTGATAATATATATCAAGCATATTATTATGTCGAATGCTCAAGCTATGTCGCAATATAATTTAATAAAATATACTGCTTAGAATACAGTGTCCCAGAAAATCTTTTACGGGCGATATCTTACCCCCTACGCCATCCCTCATCCCTCACAAGGGCTGAGTCTTGGTCGATGTGGCTCAATAGAGGGGTCTCCTCACTCTCCAGGCCTTATCGCCTCTGACTGTTCTTATATTACTTGAATAGTTTATTTATGTTAATACATAGAGTACATTTATGTTACTAGGCCAGAAATACTAAATACAGGACCGAAGTAATCAACATCGCTTAAAATTTAGCATGTGGAGTTTTCGGGGCGTTTAAAAGTTCTCCGACATGCCTTTCGGTATCGCGAAATACCCTCAGCGGCGGCTCATTTGAAGACAGGAAACATCTAAATGCCGATATCCTCTTTTTCTTTCCGGAGCCACCGACGCATGCCGACCCAACCCATATTTATTTCGATACGGTTCTTGCCCATCGTTTGTACATACATAATAAACATAGCAGAGGATTTTTTCGTCGGCACTGCATGAGCAGACACTACATGCCTATTCTCGGCAATCCGGTGGAAAATTGTAAGGTTCAGGTGAACAAATTGATATCGCCGCGCGCCGATTTGGTTGTCTTGTTTTAACCCTAAATGTATCAAATTTTAAATGTATTTTTGACGTTACGAAAAGTCACAGTTTTCATAACTGTCATTTCTGTCAAGAATTTTTTCTAATTTTGACATGTAAGGTGACACGTTTCAAAATCAATGACACTTTTCATAGCCAATTATGAAAAGTAAAATTGTATGCAACTGGTTTTGTAAAGTTCATTTCGCAGTAGGTTATTTAAACAACTATGAAAGTGAAAAGCTGTCACACTGTTACAACCAGAGACATTTTAATACAGGGAGACAGAAGTTTTTACGTTTTTGGCCTATCCAGGTTCGTTCCATCCTTGTCGTCCGTCTTCTTCTCTCGAACGGCACATCTGTCAGGCTTACTTTTAAATTTAAGTCTTTAACCTTAAGAGATGTGCAAATAATTTGACTATTTCAACGAATCTGATAATACAAAAATGTTATTTAAAACAGCTTCTTGGTAAAAATAAATATTTGATTGCCTTATTGCGTTAATAATATATGCTGAAAACCGAAAATATATGGTGCCTTGAGATATAATTCTCAACAACGACAACGTCGCTTGATGCGTTTTACTCGGATTTACGTTATGGTCGATTTATGAATGAAAGCAGATTTTGAGAGGTTGCCGAAACTCCGTCGTGTACTTGTGTCTACTACCTACAAATACGTAACTATTTTTCAAACTAAAAAGAATGGATAAACAAAATATTTCTCTTCCAGTTATCTGTTCTGTATATTCAATGCAGCTTCAGGATAATTTGGGGGCAGGTACCGCCGTTAGTGGATTTAATAGTATGATTTTTACCATGTGTAAAAACACTGAGCGAGAAAAAACAATAAAATATCACATCATTCTCCATGACACAAAGCTTACACATAGAATGCTTAGATTATGTGATTCAAGGACCAAACACCTCTAAAATATGTGCATTATACTGGGGAATTTTAATTTAATCAAAGACTAATTTCACTATTATTACTTATACCTAAGTTTACTTATATATACATACACTTGTTAGCGTAGGTAAGTACCTACTCTAAATTAATAATATAAAAACCCATATCTCTCCAACATAGGATTTACACCAAGACAAAAGTAACCACATTGTTTCTCATCCGTCCGGAACTCGATTTTACCGCTCTCTTTTTTCCTTAAAAGTATTGAAATAACGTGCGATTTCTCAAGTTTCCCGCTAAACTTTCTGCTGCGATTTACTTTTTGTTCTAGTAAGTAGTACCTACGTATATATACCATGTTTTTCCGCTTCATCAAGCCCGTTTAATAAGGCGATATCGATATGTGCTACAAAATTACATGAGGTTTACTTTCAATGATCGATTATAATGTTTCTAGCTCAGTCGTGCATCTCATTGATTTGGCATGCATTTTTTCCAATAAATAATATTAAATGCAATAAAATAAACTCCGCAAAATTGTAATTCGTGTCGTTTATTTTTTAGAGTTCGCAACCCGTCCAGTGAGATTTTCAATGTGATGCGTACTCCACCGTCCGCAGAAAAAACAAACGGGCATTATACGCCGAGGAGGTCCTCGCAGCATGTCGACTCATTCAACAGGTTATTTGGGTCCCCCGACATTAAAAGAACCCCACCCAGGAGGGGCTCCCTAACCAATCAAGGTAAGAATATTTTTCCACCCCGTATGTTACGCATATGTGTTCTGGAGTCTGGAGGATCCACGTACATATATTGCCTAAATCACGTTTGGTTACGCAAAACGTTTTCTTTGAAAAAAAATTAATTGAAATTTCACATTCACGATTCTAACACATATTTGATGCCTGCCTACAAATTGAAATGATAATTTCTTTTATATCACGCTTAGCTATGTTAATTATTAAGAATTTATATATGAATATATCGAATTGAAATGTAGACAAAACTATCAAAAAGTTTTTTAAAAAAATCAGAACGTTATGACTTATAGTTTTCGAGAAATCGAATTATCAAAGCACTGCGTTTTTGTAGCGAAAGAAGTGCGAACGAAGAACAAAATAATGCATTTGAAATATTATACCTGAATTTTAAATTACCACCTCAGACGTATCACATAAATATAGTATATCTACTATTATCTACATGCCATTCTTTAAATTTATTTTATTCGATTTATTATATCCGAGTCACCCATTGTTTTGACATCTCTTCAATCTTGGGGAGGCGAAAGTATTTGAGGTTACTTCCCTTAGTGTTTCGACTATAATTATATACACCTCGCGACAGCACAGATTGGTATTGTTTAAAAAATTGTAGCACATATAAAAATAATACTCACACATATCCACCTCTGTGTATACCCACACAAGACGCAAATTCTTGTCAATCGTAAATTTAAATTTGAAAACAACAGTAGGTAGGTATTTACATTCAACTGTGTAAAAATCGCGCCTAAAATCATGTTGGCGAGAAATACGTCATGTGAGTTGCATGCGCACGACTGACCAATTTTGGTTCGGCAACCTGACATACCATTGTCTTTGTATCATGGATACAGCAGATCTCAATCAGTAATCTGAATCGGTGTCTGTATGTATTTTTTGCAATAATTTTAATAATACCTAGGTATTAGAATAAACACAAGATGTCCCCTCTCTACTCTGCTCTGCTAATTCTTTATAAATGAAGTTTTGCACCTAACCTAAGAAAACTATTCGTTGTTGATTGAGATTGGTTATAATAATTAATTACAACTAAAAGGTTCAATTTTATTAGCCGAAGGACCAGTCAACTAACGTTGACAAAAACATAGAGGGGAAGTAAATATAAGGGGGAAATTGAATGTGCTAAATACCTTTCTGTGTTGTCTTCTATATGCTGGAGGCCTCCTTGTATCTTCAGGTGGAACCAGGTGAATCGTTGCACAATAGGGTAAAAGCACTGGTATTATGGATGGGTTAAAGGGTAGTTGAGGTGGAGTAATAATGTTTCAATAACAATTATTATTTTCGCGTGCAATACGACGAGTTGAAAGTAGGCGTGTATAGGATGAGTGTCAATGGGCAACTATATTTTAAAACAAAAGAGAGGGGATGGAGTGTTGCATTCTTTATCAATGAACTAAGATTAAGGGATAGTCCCTGAATAACTAAGATTATTGAGTGTTGCTTAATGTCAAGAAGTTATTTCCTGAACACTATTACTTATTGTGTTTTTATTTTGATTGTTTTAATTTCAGATGTTACAAACCGCAATCCTGTGACCGGAAACGGAGTAACGTCTTGGGACTGTAGGCCATCCAGTCGCAACAACACTCCTAGGACACATGCCGGTATATATATAGGGTCCGCCAATAAGCGCGCTCGATCTTTAAAATGAAATAAAGCAAGTTGTGTGAGAGGTATAAATGAAATTTATTTTTTGTTTGAAAGAGTATTCGAAGGCATTATGTATGGAAAATAATATCGGTCAAATGTCCACCTCGGCTTCGCTGGGTGGCGCGCATACGAGAAGTCCAATTTTCAATGACTCTGGCGCACAAATCGGGCTGTATTTCATCGATGGCGTGGCGTATGTTGACTTTGAGGGCATCAGTGTTTTGTGGTTGGTTTGCGTAGACCTGTGATTTAAGAAAACCCCACAAGAAATAGTCTAGTGGGGTTAAATCGCACGATCTCGGTGGCCAGTTGATGTCGCCTCCGCGCGAGATAACCATTCCTCCGAAGCGCTCGTGCAGAAGATCCATTGTGGCGCGCGCTGTGTGGCTCGTAGCGCCGTCCTGCTGAAATCACATATCCTCGACATCCATATTGTCGATTTCATGCCAGAAAAAGTTCGTTATCATGGATCTGTATCGTTCGCCGTTTACCGTGATGGACACACCATCGTCGTTCTCGAAGAAATACGGCCCGATGATGCCTCCGGCCCAAAATCCACACCAAACAGTTACCTTTGCTGGGTGCATTGCGACCTGGTGGACCTCCTGTGGATTGTTCTCGGCCGAATAACGGCAATTCTGCTTGTTGACATTCCCATTTAACCAAAAATGTGCCTCATCGCTGAAGATGATTTTGCGACGATTTTGCGATTTTGCTGATGCTGATTTTGCGTAATAAGTTTTAACGATTTGCACATGTTGCTCGCGGCTGAATTGGTTCATGGTGATTTGTGAGAATACACTGAATAATAACAACTACGTTTGCCAACTCTACCACAAACAACATGGCCGCCATGAGCTGTCAAAGATCGAGCGTCCCTATTGGCGGACCCTTTACCTATATTTACACATTTTTGTGAGATCTTCTAAGTAATTTTAATTATTACCAAGATAACAAATAGATTTTAAAATATATAAGTAGGTACCTACATTATACTAACCTATAATGAAACGACCTTTGGGGTCCAGAAATAATTTCCCCTGTTATTCTGATCATTTTAAAGCATATTTTTGAGAGGACTACCTCTTTATATCATCGATGCAATATCGATGATATAAACGGTATCTAAATAATCTACGGACGCGTCGATACCGTTGGCGATAGATGTGACCTCGATAAGAGGGGGCCGAGCGGCACCATCGCTCTACACCCCTAATAATCTACTGAGGTGTATATTGAGGTATATTGAAACTGGTGAACTTGGAAAAAAACAAAATTGGGGGGGATGTCAGTAGAGACGAAAGAACACGTGAAATACTTGGGAGTAATTTTCGATAAAAGGTTGACATTTACAAATCAGCGACACGATTCGCAAAGTCTATTCCTTAACAAGATATCTCTATCCGTTAATGGCAAGGACTAGCAAACTAAACAATAACAAAAAAAAATTCATATACACCTGCATATTGAGACCGGCCCTTGAATTGCCGGCCGGTGAATTGCAGCGCATCGGCCACAAACATAAGAAAACTACAGGTATTAGGAAACAAATATCTATGCCACATCACGGACTCCAATGGACACATATCCATCAAAGACCTGCACAACCTTTGCCCCGACATAGTACCCTTAGCGGACTACATCAGAAACATTTAACAAAAATTCTACGAATTTAAACTGAATGATAATCCTTTAACAAGCAACATCACACGCATTAGAGAGCCAATTTTATCATGACGTTGCTAGAAATTACAATATACAATAACATTTTTTAACTCAGTTTGATTGATTGATTGAGATTGGCGGGGGCTCTGCCCTTTGACGTATAGGCAGTTGCCTTAATAAAGCCAACGAGGCGGCTGGGACATAGCTCTCTAAAGTCCCTGGGCATCAGCATCAGTCCCAGGTATTGCATACGTGTATGCAGGAAAGCGGGGCAATTCATCAGAACATGCCCTGCTGTCTCCTCATCTTCCAAGCATCCCCTACACTCAGGGTCTTCCACAAGACCCATTATGTAAAGGTGTCGTCTTAGGTGGCAGTGACCGGTCAGTAGGCCTGTCACTGTTCTTAAGTTACATCTGCTTAATTTCAGCAGCTGTCTGGTCCTCCCAGCGTCGGGACCAGATATGAGGAGTTCTTTAGCCTGTCTCATGCCTGGAGCAGTTGTCCAACAATGTTGAAACATTTGTTGGGCTAAAGTCTTCATTGAGAGAACCGCTGTGCTTCTGGAGATCCCTACGAAGGGTTCAGGCCCAGTAGGTGTCCCTAAAGTGCCTAATTTGGCTAGTTGATCGGCCTTCTCGTTTCCCGGTACACCAGCATGTCCTGGGACCCAGACAAGGCGTAAATTATTCCTCTGAGAGAGCGTCTCGAGGACGGTCTTGCATTCCAGAACCAGTTTTGAGCGCACTTCAACGGCACTAAGTGCCAAGATGGCAGCTCTACTGTCGGAGCATATATTGATTCTACCAGTTCTTTGTGGGCCAGCTAGCAGCTCCAGCCCACAGGATAGAATCGCAAATACCTCGGCCTGGAAGACAGTAGCATGTGCACCCAGAGCAAAGTATTTACTTATTTGTTCCGAGTCAGAAAAGACTCCGGCACCCGACATTCCATCTGCCCTGGATCCATCCGTATACCAGTTGGTTCCGTTGCGGATTGCCATCGGGGTGTTCTCTATCCCCCACTCCTCGTGGTCAGGGATTACGACCTCCAGGAAGTTCGAGGGATGTAGTTTAGTGGGAGTATGATCACCACTCATGAGTAGAACCGGGCATCGTTCGGTGGCCCAGTTCCACATGCGAGAGTGCCCGAATGAGCACACCTGTAACTGGTCTAGCGTGCGCAGTCTATATACCGCACGCATGGCTTCCAATTTAATGAATATTTGTAGTGGCATGAGATTTAATAGCACCTCCACGGCTCTGGTGGGAGCTGTTCTCAATGCTCCAGTCATCCCTAAACACGCAAGTCTCTGGACCCTGTCCAGTTGCCTGTTAGTTGAGTTCCTTTCAACACAAGGCCACCACACGATGGCCCCGTTTTAACTCAGTTATCGTGACAAAATCAGTCAATTTTATATTCTTATTTTTTTCTTCTGCTCTTTCGGACCTACATTTAAGGGGTTTTTCATTTGGCATTTTTACCCTCAAACCAACAATAGTATCTCAAAGAGAGATTGCTAACTTATATTAACAATAAAACATAAACTTTAAATATCTCAAAGCCCTTAGGACTGTCAGATAACCCAATTCCAGATAATATGTCCAACGACGTAAGGAGCTGGAAACAAATCTAAAATTTGTTTCTAACATCCCGGACCCCTTCCAGCCCCTCTATTGCCACGGTGCCTACTGCGCGTGGATGTTTGGCTGGACCCGGGCATGGCGATAATCCGGGATGTCTTAATGTACCTATTAGTTAATTCCAAAATACATCTTGTTTGATTTTGATTTGATTCGGGCAATTGAATTAAACAATTAAAAGCCCTCCGATACCGGTAATCTGAAATCTCGGTTTCGAATCAGTGTAAGGATGCAACTGGTGCATATTCTTGACTATGAGAAGCCTGCATAAGTTAATTTTTAAAAAATGGTCATTAAAGTTGCATGTATTAAAGTTGATTGTAACGGATACTTTGCAATCAAGTCGGCCCTACCTAAGTGAAGGATAGGAAAAATGGTGCTGCTTTAGAATTTTGAATCGATGACAGTAAATACATATTTTGCACATAATATTGAAGAAATTGTTAATAAACGTAACTAACGCAGACAGTAATATACCGTCAAATTTTACCTGATCATTTTTATTTTTCAGAACGCAACCCAGTAACCGGTGAGAGTTACACCATCATCAGTCCTGTCACCACCCCCACCAAGCTCGTGCAGAATGGCTTTGCACACTCCAACGGAACATCCACTCCAGTGCAGAACGGGAAGCCTATCCCACAGATGAATGGAAACTGTACTCCGATCAGCAGCGCCTAAATCCCGAAATTATGATCTGCCCTACCGAAAATCACGTACCTTACCTACTCACCGAGTGTTAGCAATAATCTGAGAGATTCCTTGTAGGTTTAATTATTCGCAGGTGGCTGCGTGATTTTCTGTTTCTCCTACTTTAAATTCCAACCTCACCCCTTGTATCGCTTTTTTATTACTGATCTTAAACCCTGTAGTATTCCGAACCAAATTTAGCAATTTATTTAGACTTAAATATATAGGTAACGTATTATATATTATAAGGTAAACTACTATATTACTCAAAGCACTAATAAATAATTACTAATGTATTTATTGAGTGCGCAGTGCCTAGTTAGTCACACACAGACTATTATCTGTTCCGAGAAGAGTTTTATCTATGTCTGTTTTACTTCTAGTTCTGGAGATTTCGTTTTCCTTTTTTAAATTGTGTAGTATTTTATATCATGTTTATAATTATTTAATATGTATTTTAAAGCATTATATTTAGTGTTATGTATTTGTATCTAGGTCAAATAAAATTTTATACCCACTTATATGTTTTTTTTAAATAAGTGGTAACCACTGCCAGAGCAGTGGATAGATAAGAATACTGCAATTATTTCAACCGACCAATGTCAACATGGCGGCCATATTTACTCCAATTATGGAAAAACGAAAGTCCAACTTATGGAAATAAGCTCAGATAAATTATTTGGAACAATGGCTCAAATAGAAACGATTTTCAAATGGTAAATACTACTAATATTTAATTTTTAATTGACCATATTAGTGAGGTTAGGATCTCAAATTGGCGGGGGTTCCTATTTTAAAAATTAATGCATTGTCTGATGGGGCCTCAAGTTTAAGAGCGTCTGTAGACGTGATAGAGTGTCTGTTATTGAAATAAGTTGTTAATCCGGGATTAACAATTACGGTGCACTCGGCCATAACCAAACTTTTTTACAGCTGCCAGCCTGGCGCTTGCGTAAAAATGTTAAACTAATACGCGACGTAAGTCCACGGAAAACAGGCATTTTAATTTAAAATCATTTGTACATTTAAGTCATAGGTCTAAAAAACAATTTGATCTTGAATTGCAGATAAATATGTGAATAAGAAATGCCCTTAACCCGAATTTCTCGGGTTAAGGGCATTTCTTCGGTCTGAAAATTACTCATTTGGATCTCCCATAAGAAACACATTGTAGTAAAATTTGTTGAAATGTGTTTAGAAACCCATTTCGAATTTCGCGCCCGGATTTTCCTAACCTAACTAATATGGTCAATTCAAATGGTAAATACCCAATCTGAGATAAATACGATGGAGTAAAAATAGCGGACGGCCGCAACTATGCGGTATTCTGTCTATCTACTTCTCTGAACAGTGCCAACAAATGGCGCTGCCGGTATACTTCATTAGAGTACCGCAACCGCATTCGTTTGAACATATACGATTTGAACGGACAAATGAACCGAACCCAAAAATTGGGATCATTCTGATTCAAATTCTTTATGAGATAAAAATGTATACAAAGATGGTAGTCCCCATTACACCGTCCTTTTTTGAAAGTTATTAAAACAGTGGTAAAAATGGTGTTGTAGGCTTCATTTTAACGAGTCTACTACACTGTGAAATTTGCAGAGTACAGGATAGGCGCTCGCGCAGCACCTAAACCTGTCGTTCCTGCGCGGGTACTATTTTTTATTACAAAACATAGTTTTTTTTTATTTTAATTAAAAGATTATCCGTCAAATCAAAGGTAAATTTTTGTTCCGAAAAAAAAGAGTGCACAATTGTCGAGTCCGACACCTGCAACATATCACTGTTGCGGGTGTTAGATTCTTGCGCACAGAGGGATATTACATAAAATAAAACAACTAAAACTTTATAATTTTATTTGAACCTTCACCTTTAAAGAGCCTCCTGCTAATTACAAAATGACATATTTTTACACTGGTTGCTTACACCTAAATCAAAAGTGAAGAAAAAGCATTAGTCAGTTTGGATAACAACCAAAATTGTAATCTTGATTGACATTGTAGTGATTATTGTCACTTTCTCACTGAAATCTGCAGCGACCATCAACAACAAGTCCTGATCAGACAACCTAAAATTTTAAAACTCATTCCCATTATCTTTTAAAAACATGGTAGAAAATGGCAAACAAAATATCACATTGTATTGCAAATTATTTACGATCGTATCATCGACATGGGTTTGTTGTTAGTGATCGCTCTGCTACAAAATATTCAATGAAGACTCCCCATACAGACAGCAACTTTGTTCCATTTAATAAAACATACTTCGTACTTTGTACGAAAAAAACCCTGTGGTCGCTAGGTGTAGGGGGCGCAACGGCACCTGAACCGTTAAAGGCTGAGGATTAAAAATTAGGCATCTTATATCTCTGCGTTGCTTTCCCCATAAAAATACCCGCTGCCGACATCCAATGCCGCGCAAGGCATTTCTAAGCAGGAAGCAACTAATAAATAGTAACTTACAACAATTAACAATATTTTTATGTTTAATGACTAGATAGAAAGGTGGTGTTTTCTCATGTTATAACAGGATATAATTTATTTTCTTAAACGCTCTGCATTTTTCTAATTAAAATGTCGTTTCTCCCTAAAGCTACGGATATAGATTCCTTTACAATATAAATATTCAAAACGTTCCCTTACAGCGTATTATCGGTAATTTGCGCAGCAAAACGCCAGTCAACACTGAACGGGTTAAATATATAAAGGACGCACAGCGTATCCATTAACTGGCGCCCGGCTAGTTACGACCCTTACTAAATTAATTGGCAAGTTTCAATCGAAGCATCCTTTATTGGTTGCAGTACAAATAACAAAAGAATAGCTATGTATGAAATGAATGGATGCTATATAAATATGATTAAAGCACTAGAAAATACCAGCACAGACATACCTATCCACCATTTTAGTTCCCTTGTCAGTTTGTCATAAGCTGTAAATAGTGTGAATTTTCAAAAAAAGCGAGTGCTAACTGAACTAAATTTAAGATTTGCCTGCGATTCAAACTCACCACATTCACAGAATATTTTCATGCCTCGATAATGTTTGTGCGACTTACAAAATAACCAAAATATAACATAAATATATAAAAAATGCCAAACAAATCTTAAAACAGTTCAATTTGCAGTATTCGTGCTATATATGTACTTGACAGCTGATATCAAACTCACAAGAGAACTAAAATGGCAAGCCTATATGCCTATATGTTCCCTTGCTTGTATTTTCTAACACCCTAGGGGCCTGTTTCTTCACCTTACGTATTTACTTGGTAAGTAACATACATAGAAACAATGATTCATACAATTGCATCTAAGGAAATTATCTGCCGCTAAAATTTAACGGAAGATGAAGAAATCGACCATAAGTATGATGAGGGAGTAGTAGACGTTTTTTAATGGACAATCTTGAAAAAAATTCCTATTTGTTTCGTCTATAATTACAATGGTGGTGTAAGGGTTGTTTAAAAAAATGAGTTTCATTCAAACACAATCTCAAACAGGCCTCATGAATTATTATTTCGTTAGTTGTTACTGTTGCTAGTCATTTGTACATTTATTGGTAGCGCCACTGTTTCTCTATTCTCTTTACTAGGCAGTCCAAAACAGACGATTTTTTTAAAATTAGAATGCCCTATTTCCCTAGGAAATAGGGCATTCATTAATGTGCGACAATTTCAGACTATTAACACAATTTAGATAATCGACCGTCAATTTAAAGACTCACATCTCTAATTGGAACCTCACTTTGGCAATTTTGTTAGTACTTAGATTTGATAATCCTCAAATCGGCTTTATGGGAAACCGTGAAATGCCAACTTGGCTGCCGGAGGGAAGACAACAGTTATTCTGCGACTCATCATCTTGCTTCACTTAAATGAAAGAACAATACTAGACTCAGTACCTAATTTTTAATAGCCTAAGGCCTCAGTAAAATTTTTGACATAATTATTATGTATAACTTTCATCAGGATATGCGGAGAAACAGTGGGCTGCAAAACTGTACAAATGCAGCGTGGGCTGCATTTACAACAGTGGGCTGCATGTACAAAAAAAGGCAACAAATAAAAATTTTCTCTACTAATAAAATTATCCCTGTACATTATTGCCTCTTCAGTAAACGCTTATTGACTCTCCCCTAACACACACACAATGAACTACTTCACCTTAAGACACTATCACGAGTTATTGACGTTATTTTGGACTAATTCCCACGCTTTGGATATATCGGGGCCTCGCTCCGTAACATGTTTAAATATGCTCCCTTTACTAGAACTGGATTTATCAACAACCTAATTCGACATCAATGCAAATATCAGACGTGTATAATTAAAAAGTAAGTCCGCATTCAAAACTACCAAACAGTAAAAAATACAGATCCACATATAAAAACTTTTGTCGATTAAAACAGCCCCTACGAGCGCGAAATGTTAAAAAGCATGATATTAGACTGTTTTAAAAAATATCAAGGAAACCTTCCAACAAAAAACTACCTAATTTAGCAATGCTAAAATAAAATATACACATCACCGGGTATTTGATTAAAAAATAGTCCTAATTACCTACGTACATCATAGAACGTACGACAAATCACCAGTCACCACAGCGACTCAAACTGCATATTCGAGAAGCCCGGATTGCGCCTCATGTCCCAGTACTTGCCATTGTACTCCCAAAGGTCGTCCTGCGGATTGGAGAACCACCTCGGCTCGTACGTGACATTCAACTCCTCCCTCCGTTTTCTCCTCTCCCTCTGCCCCGATTCCAATTGCAGCTTCAGCGATTCCGCCGTGCTTAAATCCCCTTCCTCCAGTGCCCTCTGATCGGGCCTGAACCTAGTGTCTGTCTGCGGAAGCAGCTGTGAGTCAGGGCCTAGCTCATTCAGCTCGATGGCGAACCGAGTGAATCCATAGTAGCGTTCATGGTTGGGTGGTAGCGTACCTGCCCTCCAGATGCACCTGGCAGAAGGCGCCACCCCGCAGTACAGAGATTCGGACCATTTCCCGAACAGGTGCCTCACTGGCTTTCCCGTCTCGTCAAAAACTGCCCCAACGATCTAAAACAGTTACATGCATGCCTACATATTTTCTATCTATACTTAGCTACAACAAAAATTCTCAGTAAACTGCAAAATATTTTCTAAAATTTACATTAGTATAAAAAAAATTAAAAGTAGTTCAAATGCCTTCATAAAATTACAAGCAGTAACTGTGACAACTTACCTCGTGACGCTTAGCTGACCAATAACTAGCCTTGGCGAAAGTAAGCTTACAAGTGATCCTGCCATTGCTTATTCTGAGCTCCCCGTACTGATCCACCCAACGCTGGCCGCTGAATAAGTTATGAACGCACGTAGTCACCTTATTCCAAGTGTACAGGTCCCCGGTTTTCGGCAGCAGCACATGTATGTTTCCCAACGGCTGAAACTCCATACTCTTGCCCCAGAACTTAGTCTTGACCCTGGCATCCTGCCAGAAGGTGAAGTTAGCGCTTTCTGCATAACAAGCACCGATCGGAGGATGGTGCGATACCTGCTCCGAAATGAACCTAAACCCTTTATCCTCCCTTATGCATTCGTACGTTTCTCCCAAAAGGGGATTGAAAGGCTTATTCCCAGCGCGACTCAACGTACTCGCATACCCGGAAACAGCGAATGCTGCGATCTCAACCATGCGTTCATAAGGGTCCTCTATGACGGCTGCCTTATCCAGCAATTCTGAGTACTCCAACTCCTCGCAAAGCCGTTGTAGTACGTTCAGCGGTTCATTCAAAGCTACCGGCATGCTGATCTGGGACAAGTCCTTTCCGATGTTCCGGCTAAGGAGGTTCCACAAGGACAGGCCCTCGGTGGGAGGCCGGGGAACGGGCAGGACCGTCCTGCGCCCCGTCAAGCCTTGGGTATCTGCAAACGAATCGGTAACAGAATCTCATTATGCCCAAGTAATTCATATGCATGTTTTATCGCATGTATACAGTCTGCGCATTTTACAGATCTAAAATCAAATATGAAGAATCAGAGCTGAAATGGTTTCACCAACAATAGTTCGACATAGAAATGAAGTTTGATTTGTAACACATTTCTAGTGGATTTCTGCGGATTTTCCCTTTGTATTGGTTAACTATGTGTTCTGGATATTCAGTTAAAGAAACTGAAATTTGTTATAAGAATTAATTGGAATTTAAATGTTCATTTTAATCAGGCGAAGGACCACTCAACTAACGTTGACAAAAATATAGGAGGGAAGTAAATATAGGCCGGAAATTGAAAGTGCCAAATACCTTTCTCTGTTGTTTTCTACGCTGGAGGCCTCCTTTTATCTTTTCTGGTAGAACCAGGTGAATCGTTGACACAATAGGGTAAAAGCACTGGTATTATGGATAGGTTAAAGGGTAAGGCTAAGGGTGTAGAGGTAGCGTAATGTTTCAGTAACAATTATTATTCTCGCGTGCAATACAACGAATTGAAAGCTTGTGTGAATAGTTTGAGTGTCAATGGGCAACTGAACCTTTATAAAATGTTGCAATGCATTGTATTGCGTGTTGCCTAAGGTTAAGGGGTAGTCCCTGAACAACTAACATTATTGAGTATTGCCTAATGTCCAGAAGTTATTTATATATACCAATAAATATACACCAATAAAATATAATACTATATTTTATTGTCACTTGGTACAGATACAATGTTGGATCATACTAGCTATCTTACTGGTAAGGAGTTATTTGCATTTGATTAGTAATCTGGTAAACATGCGGATCAGCACCTGACCTAGATTTTCATAGTTGTGTAGACGCTTAGTTTTGAACAGAATTATAAAAAGAGATGGACTGACTGCACGTTAGCCTTAAGTTTCAGGTTAATCCACTATCCACTTGAATTTTTTAAGAAATGTTTTAAGTATGTTACGCATTACAATGACATTGTGCCTCAGTTCTGTAAAAAAATTTGGGATATTTTTTTATTGCTGAAAAGTTTTTTAATGTTTTTAAAAATATTTAAGCCATTACACTGATAAGAGTGTAAAAAATAGTGAAGATTATTTAAAAGATTTTAACAAAACACTAAAACTCAGAAGGCCAGTTTAAACCAGTAAAAATTCGTAATTTTCATCTGAAAATTAAAATGTGAATATTGAAAGTTTCTAAAACAAGTTAAACTGGTTAAAAAAACCTACATTTTTAAGGTAAAAATCAAGGAAACGTACAAAAAGCAAGCAAACGTCTACTCTCAACCATGAAAAACAAATACCGTACCTCCAAACTCCAAGCTGTTGACGGGGTTCAGTTCGGTGCCCAGCTCGGACTCGGAGCTGATGCTGCCCTCGCCGCTGGACAGCGATCCCGCCTCCGAGCTGCTTTCGGACCTTGTACGCACCTCAGACTCCTCCTCGCCACCCTCGTGATCCCTGTAACCTGATGGTTTCTCGATAGGCAGGTCCTCGGCATCAAAAAACTCCGTCGCACTCACACAGGACGAGCTATAGCTCAGGGAAGCGTTATACACCCGGTGCTGCGTGCCAAACAAAAAAGCCACAGTAAAATACGGTCCACTGGTGTCGCAAAATGGCGCACAAGCCTTCTATGGCCTTACTCTCAGCGATATAATTATACCACTGTATTTACAATAATAACCGAGGCATGTTTAATCAGTGTTATTTAATGTTTGCAGTGTTCGAGATATAAAGATAACTAAGTCGATTTATGAAGGTGCAGATTATAATCTAGGAATTTAATATAGAACAGTTTCTGAAGATTGTCATGGAAAAAAGTAAAAAGTGCGCTAAACCTCAAACAAAAAGCATGAATGAATCTGGACAGGATATTTATACTTACGTTTTCGGATAACTGCTCGACCGACGACAAATCATTCAAGTCGGACGCTTCGTGAATCTTGAGCAGACGACTTCTTAAATCCACGTTCTGTTGGAGAACTTGATTGAGATTATTTTTTAAATTGACTATGTTTTGATTTTGATTACTAACATTAGGAGGAACTTGGACTTCGGATTCAAGGGCGTTCTTCAGCCTCTCCCTTTCCGTACTTAAACCAAACGACAGGGTCTTCAGGCCACTTAAAACTACAAGCAGTGGAATGTGAATATTTCATAGCGCAAGATACGTAAGGAATGAAGCATGTTTTGTGTTAGCAAAAATTTATGATTTTACCAAAAATATCACATATAAGTGGACATCCTACCTGTTTTAGCTAACACTACGAAATCGTCTCTCAGTTGGTTCTCCACCGATAAAGAAATCACATCAACATTGCTTAGGCTGTCAGGCGTGGCAGTATTGGCGGTGGCATTAATCGGTACGGGCAATGTAGCGGCGTTCAGCGAGTTGAGTTGTGGAGACGATGAGATGGCCGAGAAGGAATTTGCCTGTAAAACACACACTTTCAAACTTTTTTTAAAAGTTAATCTACCCAAAACAACGTTAACCCTTTCGAATTCGATTTCACTGGCCAAAATTAGTGCCTGCAAGCCGTAAGGCCTCAATTTATCATTGGTACTCAATACAAAATAAATACGGTACGAAATAAATAATGCGGATCGGCAGTAGGCGATGCTAATCAGGGAGTTCAGAATCAAAAGGATTAAATCCACCTACAATGTGGCTAATAAACAAGAAAGATCCTACTGAGTCTTGTGGAACTGCAAACGACTGACTGAACATTCCCCGTCATTCTAGGAGGGATGAGATGAGGTGGGGAGAATACTTTTATATTGATGGCTATCCTTTGAATAACATTACTAAGCATAAACCCTATACCGTGCCACAATATACACCTAAAATAATTAAGAAGTTAAAAGATTTTTGGCAAAAACATTCGGGTAAATTCCTCTGAATGAATTGCCTAAGACGACTGCTTTGGTATGACCAGCAGAAGACTTTCAGTTTACCTTCAT